>OZ018317.1:33917225-34009725 GCA_963969495.1 Ceratothoa steindachneri | reverse complement strand
CCCCCACACGAATCTGTCTCACTCTTCTACACATTTTCACGTAACTTTTGCCACTCGTTTACACTTTTGGCGGAGATGCTCACGATGAGCACCCTACGGGCCCCCTCCTTTCCTGAGCGGCTATTGAGCCACCACTGACTAACCATTGAGGTCTTCCTGAGCCCCATTGAGTCCTTCTTGAGCACCTATTAAACCATCTATGAGCCCCCATAGGACCCTCCCTGAACACCCGTTGAACCTGACCTGAGCGCCCCTTTAGCTGTCCCTGAGCACTCATTGAGCTGTCCCTTAGCGCTCAATGAGCTGTCACTGAGCGCCCATTGGGCAATCACTGAATGTCCATTGGGCCATCACTAAGCGACAATTGAGATGCCATGAGCGCCCATTGGGCCATCACTGAATGTCCATTGGGCCATCACTGAGCGCCCATTGGGTAATCACTGAGCGACCATAGGGCCATCACTGAGCGACCATTGAGATGCCATGAGCGCCCATTGAGCAATCACTGAATGTCCATTGGACCATCACTGAATGTCCATTGGGCAATCACTGAACGCTCACGAGAGGTCACATCTTTTGCGGGCGAATGACGCTCCAGTGAGTAAAGCTCCTTTACTCTAATGCCAGTCACCCACTAACAAAATGTACAGTGCTAACGTACTTTTGTACTCTAGTAACTACATTTTCCAACTATTCTTGACTATCTCTATTTCTTCCTTCTTATATTTTTTTCAATATGAGCCTAATTATATCATTATTATTTTAACAACAAAGATTTTTCGAATATATATATATATATATATATATATATATCGCAAATTATGAAGTACATAAACAGATGATAATTAATTGCCTGAGTGTAAGGTGTCTTAAGGTGAAGGCTGCAGGGAAATTAAAGGGAGGAAATGGCAAACTGTTATTAAGGTGGGTCAGAATAGTATAGTTTTAGGGTTATTTCTTAAACCCCAAATTACTATAACCAGTCAATGGAATCTTTAAAAATAATGAAACGACTTGAATTTTTTTTTTAATTTCTTTTCGGAACTCTACATATTAGATATTTGGTTATATCGAATTGAGTTAATGGACTTAATTATAGTCTTTAAGATTTAGTATTTCTTTTATATCCAAAGGAAATTAAAATATGCAATAATGAGGTGCTGAGTTAGTAACAATTTTTGCAAGTTGTCCGCCGATAAATAACTAAATATTAAATCATAACTTTGAAAAAGCATCATGGTATAACTGAATTAATTTAAATTTAAATATCATTTTCAAGAAGTAGGCATTATATTTTTACAAATACCATTTATTGTAAAAAGAAAAAAAGTGTTTCATTGGCATAGGCCTAGTTATTAAACGTATTTAGTTTCCTACTTTTTACCCAGTCAACATCTTGAATTTTCCTCTCTCGTTTATCTGAAGTGCCATTTTTTTTTACCGTCAAATCATTTTCAGAAATCATATACCATCCTTTCATTCATATATAAAATTTCTACAAAAAAACAACAACAGGAAAGCAAAGGAGAATTTAATGTGATATATTTTTTTTTATTTCAAGGCAAATGAAACTAAGAATTTTTCCGTTTTCTTTTAGTTTTGTACTATAAACAGGGTAACTAGCCTGAATTAGATAATTCATCACCTCATGGGTGTAATCTTACATAGATTAGATTTCGGATAAACTATTTTTTAATACGTGTACAAAAATATTTACGTGTCTTTCTTAAAGTGTATTTTTCTATCTTTAATGGCCAAAATATAATAGATTTTTGTACCTTGTTTTTGACCGTTTCATCGAAAGCCTTTACGTTACTTGTTCGTCTTGTACCACTAAGTTAGGGCTAATTAACTTTGATGTTTTTCAGGTACTTTGTGGTTTTAACTTTTTTTTTTAAACAATTCAAGTAAAGATATATAACATAGGTTCATACTTGAGGTTTTATTTCATTAAATAAATTGGCAAAGTCTCTATATCGATCGTGGTGATTATAGCCTTATTATGTATATTATATTATTAGAATATAATCGAAAGCAACGTTATACAACGAAACCTACCAGCATTAATAAACCGTATTATTCAAGTTGCTTTGCTTACAATTATGGTCGAAAGGCAATAAAATGCTGACAACCACAAAATTTCAGGATTCAGAAGAAAATAATAGGTATTGCCATGAATTATTGTAACTAATCTTGCGAATATTTAAGGATCATTATATATATTTGTTTGCGTTTTTAAGTATGTGCCTATGTTGCGTATAAATTTTAGTAACTTTGTTAAAAAACTAAAAAGTTTCAGGACATTTAAAATCATCAGAGTTAAAATGCCCATATTTTCCTACCACTGTGAATTAAGGGGAAGATGGTTTCGCATTCCGTAAGGATGCTAAGGTTTTGATGGAATCCTAACAGTACTGAGAAGTTCCATGTACTCTACTTTCTCCCTAACATTCATTTAGTCTAAGCTTGAACCTTGTAATATGTTCATGAACTCTCACTAGGACTGAAGATGAAAAGTCGTTCTATTTAACTCCAGTTCAGTAGCGGATCCAGGATCAAAATTTAAGGAGGGGGGGCTAACCTAAATTCCTCCCTCTGAGTAGTCAGAAAAGGGTATTTGATCATTAATAATGGTTATCTTACACAGAATTAATAATAAATAGGGGGCGGGCTTCATACTCCTAGCCCCCCATCCTACCCTGGATCCGTGCCTGCTCCAATTCCTTTAATCTTGTTCTCCTTCACTTTCTAATGTTCCCCCCGAGCCCCTTTTCCTCCACGAGTTTCAAATCCCTATTGGCCACCGCCAATTGGTCCATATTCTAACAAAACTGCCTTCAAATTCTTCCTGTGCTCTCATTTTAGGAAAGGAGAGTCATAATGACCAATGACCCTCCCCGAGTCCTCTGCCAATGTTAAAAAACATAAGGTAAGGTGATATGTCCCTTCCCATGGGGACCGAGATTTCATGCAATGAACTAAATTATCCACCAGGTTCGATCGTGGCCAAAGTCTTTTTTGCACGTGCAATATTAATACATACCACAATAAGCCAATTAATATGTAGATAGTTTCTTACTGTTACTCATTGTTTATATCAATTTTTTAAATGTTTTTTATAATTGTTTATGGTGTTACTTTCTATTTTCGTTATTATCCTCTTTGGTAAATGCTGCCCAAAGATCTCTTTTTCCAAAAATTTATTCTATATATTTGTCTTACGTACATACCATGTATGGTCACTAAATGTATTCTCAGAATGGTTGTTTTTAAACCTCATTAAGGATTTGGTGCGTATAAATGGTAAGTAACGAAGACATATACCAGCGGAGGTCAAACACTGGCTTGGGACACCACTTTTTTTATTGTGAAATTGGTAAAATCAAATCACGCTGACAAAACATATTATTGGAGAGGAGTCAAACAGTCAATACATTATTATCGGAGAGAGATTACTGACACTAATCCGTCTCCCTCAATGAAAACATTGTGAGGGGTCTGGATTGATAAAAAGGACGGGATACTCGGTGTACATCCCCTCCCCCCATCGAATTTAAACCGCAGTACCAATAAAGTGAAAATGTGTGACAGATCAATAAGCGCAGATCCGCTGCAAGGATTGCGATAAGGAGAGCAAACTGTAGGTGTTGTGGCAGTAAAACACGTAATTAAACCAGGCAATGGCTTCGTCACTCCCCTCCCCCCTCCTACAGGAAAAGGTTGCACTTTGCGACTAGAATTAATTTTAAAAAGGAACTCTAAACTAAATTTTCCCCCTTTCAAAATATCACGTTGCTAAAATATAGAGTTATAGAAGAAGATATAAAAATAAATTTTCTGAACTTGACCATTTGTAATTCTTTGGGTTTTAAAAAAAAATCACAAAATTTCGATACTTATATTTATTTCTGCACGTCACTATTTTGTTTTTTTTAATTTAAAAGAATTATTAGAAATAACTTTGATAAAAAACATAATTCATAACCAAACTAAGATGAAATTATTATTCAAATACTCAAAAAATTCCCCTTCAAAATTATAGTTAGTGATGATGATGATTACAAAAAACATCTTACAACCCCCAGGATATGAGAGTAATTTCATCTTTATCAAAACAAATTATAGTGGTTGTGTGTTGCCCTAAAATGGGTGCCCAGACCAGGAAAATTAAATGTTTCCAAGATGACTACTCTGTGCTTCTCAATGACTCCCGCATAGCTCGTCAACCAACCTTTAACGTAGTCTCCTCGTCCTTACAGTGTAAATTTAATTATGCGAGAATAGGTAATAAGAAAAGGCTAATCTAGAATATCGTGAGATATAAGTGAATATAAAGTGACGAAGCAAGTTAAATCTATATTGTTATTTAATTAATTACATTGCGATTTATTGGATTTTCAATAGAGTTGCACTTCACTAGATTCAATCTATTTTTTATTTATTGATTTACGCGAAAAATAATACGTTACTGTTTATAACACAAGTGGTTTGCGTGCAGAAAGTGAGAAGAAAAGATTTCGTAGAGAGTGAACAAGTGTGAGAGGAAGCCCCTCGAAGGACCAGTGTGAGAGAAAGCCCCTCGAAAGACCAGTGTGAGAGGAAGCCCCTCGAATGACCAGTGTGAGATGAAGCCCCATTTGAGCCCCAGATCACGTGCTCCTTGGCGTTGGAATTTTAGAATCAACGAGAAGGAAACTGTCTCGCGCGGAGCCGCCATACCTGGCTGTATTTACTTAAGCATGACGCACATCGCTCCCCACTCCCCGCGATAACGCTGAGTCCTCGATGCATGGATCGCGGACAGTTCCTTCTCATGCGAACGCGCTCGTACCAACTCAACCTACATCTTGAGGCAAATTTCGCCGTTTGATCCAACCCCTTATCTCGAACTAAGTTTGGGCAGACTGGCGCCGTGAATTCTTTTGGGACGGCTATGCCTTGGAGGCTATCTAACGGACAAGCCATTCCTCGAAGAGATTGAGAGCCTGCCAGCCCCTCGGTTCAGACTGTGTATCTGTTTCCCGCGAAGTTTCGCAACCCCTGTTCGAGTCGTACCTCGTCGTTAAAATCTCACCATCAGATCGGACTTCGTGAAGCTTTGGCCCCTGTTCAGAGGAAAGTTTATCGAGTCATCTTCTTCCCAAGAACTGGGCGGCCACCCCTCGTCTTGCACCCCCCTTCAAGACTCCCGTGCCCCGTGTCTGAGACTCCATGCCGTGCCACAGAACAGTCTCTCGTGTTTGAGATCACATCTCTCTGGAGCAGAGAAAATCTCGTCCTTCTGCAAGAAGTACTCCCAACGCCACATACGAGACCTCCTCGTCAACATCGTCAGAATTGTCTCCTCTAAGACCCGTGCCCTAGGTCTTTCCCACTCCGAACAACTCTAAGCTTCAAGGTAAAGCAATTTTGCTTTGTAATCCCATGGTTACACCCCCCTTCATTCTTTACCTGGATTACGAAGCATCCCCTTTTAATTGACTCCACGCTCAAACTTAAATAGTCTCCATTATTCGGATTAACGGTGATTTAGCGTTTCCCGTTTAGCTTTGTCAGATTGTATATTGTCCCGACCTAACTAACTATCCATATATAATATAATTTGTTCCTCTTTTGTATATATCTCCCCCCCCGTTTATTAGTATTTATATTAAAATTATAATTTGGGGTCTTGATCTTTATATATACTTGAACCGCAACTTAGCAAGCCAGTAGATAAACCCCGGCTAATTTTAGACGCACTTGCCTGTATTTATATATATATATATATATATATATATATATATATATATATATATATATATATATATATGTATATATATATATATATATATATATATATGTTTTATTGTATTTAAAATCCCGTGCACTCGACCAGGAGGTGGCTCTTCCCTCTCCCATTGCTCCAAAGCCCATCGTAGACGGCCTGGTGTCGGCTATCTGCCCGTGCAAGTGTACACGCCCTTACACTGAAAGGGTCTACACCGGCATACTTCGACAACAAGCTATGGAACAGTCATCGGAGAGCAAGGAATAGTGTTGTCGAGAAATATGAAGAGGAGATACATGAAGGGTTGACGAGCTATGCAAGAATCTTGTCGAGAGTAAGCATGGGAGTATCGCGAGAGAAATGTCTCCGACCGAGAAAAACACGTGCTGGAAAGCTTTGAACCAGTTGAAGTTGTTAACTGGTATTTCAGCGGGAAGATTGTTACAATAGTCAAGTCGGAATGTGAGAAAACCATAAGTGGTAATCTCAAAACTGTTGTGGTCAAAGTGGATCAGTGCAGTTGAGATTACGAAGAGAGAGAGAGATGATTTGTAGATGTTAACAACATGACCTTTGAGAGATGTTTTAAAGGTCACGGCCAGATTTTTTACAGTGTTAGAAAGGTTAAAATTCGGAACGATAGTTTTGTAGTTAATCACACACCCTGGAGTACTTACCCATAATTCCTATGTTTTGTCATGTTTGAACATCACAAAGTTGTCCAATAGCCATTCATTGATGGTGTTAAAAGTAGATAGCATGTTTCTAAGAGTCTCAGCAATCAATGTTGCCAAAAAAGGATAGATAGATTTGCATGGCATCTGCATAGAAATGTAATGATAGACCAAAAGGATGCATAAAACTATCAGAGGAAAGAAGATAGATGTCAAAGAGGAGGGGATCAAGGCCAAACCTTACAGAACACCAAAACACACCTCTGTCAGACGAGATATATCATTTACAATAGGAATAGATTAAAAGATACGAGCGGAACTAGTTAGATGCAGTCGCCTCTTAATCGGGCACACTTGCGGAATACATACCTATTGGACGAAGCGCTTTTCAGAACTTTATTTAGACGACTGTTTGGTCCCTCAGACTGCCGGGCATATCCTTGTAGAATGGCTTAGTATGGAGAAGCCTCTCGCGTGCTACCTACCACGGTACCGGGACAACCCGTAGGATTCATAATACCGCGAGATGAGGTTCAGAGCTTGTTGGAGTCGTCGTCCAAGGGGCGCACCAAATGAAATATAAAAGTTAACGTAGATCGTAGAGAGAACATTTTCCGGTGGCATCGAGTTAATACTCTTAATGTTCGGGACGAGGAAAATATGGAGACACTGAAGAAAACCCACTCCCAAACTTCCTATCTTTGTATTTTTGTCCTATTGGCATGGAGAAAGGACCTCCATCCCTACGCGTACCCGGAATCCACGATCTCGCAACGACTCATACAAGAAAATTGGAAGGCATCCCATTGCTTTGATAGTATGGAAGGTCTCTGTGATACCGTACCAATAACGGTATCATTGGCCTTCTCTAGATAAAAGAAGTGTCGAAATTTTGCCTACAAAGGAAGGCCTCGCAGATAGCATTTTCAAGCGCTGGCAGGAATACCTCACTACCTCGAATCGAACAAACATCCCAAAATCAGACTAAACATACATCACTCTTCTAGAACTCTCACTAGGCACCCAGACGACATTCGAACCCCACATAACAAACATTACAAACAAGACCATAAAAAAAATCATCCCCTCAAAGCACTATCAAACATTACATTTGAATAACAGAAAGAGCCCCTAACCACTTTATACAAACAATTCATCCGCACCACCCTCAACTACACAACACCAGCAAGGCATCCAACCACAGCCAAATCTAAGACAAACACACTTGAAACCACAGAACAAAAAGCGCAAAGAACAATCACAGGATGTACACGCTGAACAGAAATACTCCCGACCAAAATACACCTAGACATGATTGGAACCCAACACTTCAGCAGAGCAATGACCGTCCCTACCCCAACCACCATCTGACAGAAAAGCCCTCACCACCCAGATAAAGGAAAAAATCCCAAGCACACTACTAACAACACCTCTACAATAACCTCCATCTCCCACCACCAACCCCAACTTAATCAAACAGATCCACAATACCTTCACCCAGATATATTTGAACACACTACCCCCAAACAACATCCTAAATGAACACCGCCTCCTCTCCCCTTAATAAACCAATCAGAGAAATGACTACAAAGAACACCAAAGAATCCTTTCTCAACCCATGTCAGGCCATTCCACTATACTAGAATACAAAACTTCACTGGCCACTCTACTATATTACAACAATACACACAACGAATAACACCAACATATATATATATATATATATATATATATATATATATATATATATATATATATATATATATATATATATATATGTATATATATATATAATATATATATATATATATATATATATATATATATATATATATATATATATATATATATATATATATATATATATGTATATATATATATATATGTATATATATATATATATATATATATATATATATATATATATATATATATATATATATATATATATATATATATATATATATATATATATATATATAGATCGCGAAATTTCTTTGGCATCCAACAAGTACCCCTTGGAATTTGTACACCAAGTCAATAAAAACTTTGGAGACCAACAAGGGTTGGCGCAAATGTCAAGGATGCTACACTCACATACAACTACGGAACATCAGAAATCATTTCCCATCTACACCAACCTCATGGACTGGAAATGTCACACAAACCTACGAGCACTAACCGCAAGCAACACTGACTAGGTTGAAGGAATAGGTGAAGCCCGTTGACCTTTCAACCGTGGTATATAAGATCGAATATGGCAGGTGCAATGGTAACTACGCGGGAAAAACTGCGAAACAATTGAAAACAAGAATCAAAGAACACCATTGGGCTTTTAGGAGAAACGATCCCCTCCCCGCTATTGCACAACATTGCACGAGATGGAATGGAGTGAGGCGAGAGTCGTCGGTAGGCAAGCAACAAAGCGAGGAAGAGTTTTTGGAGACGTGGCACCCTGGCAACGATTCCAACAATAGATATATCGAATTATTAGACTGTTACAATGCTTACAGGTAATTATTATTATATTGCAATATTAGTGACATTGCTATTCTCATTTATTTCGCATTCATGAAATTCTTGTTATTTCAAAGAATTGTCATTTAGCTCATTTCTGCTTTTGTATGCCCAGCCAGACCTAACAGGTATGATCATCTCTAGGTTCTCCTCGGACTCCCCCATCCCCCAACAAGGGAAGGATTATACAACATGGCCCCACGAACCCTTTAAATAAAATATATAAAAACTAACCACCCTTTAATTAACACTCTAACCTTCTTGAGAAATGATGTTTCCGACAACGCGATAGAACCCATATTAGAACACCCCCCAATTATTTGTGTACGCTCTGCAAAAGAGCCTAACTTCGGTTAGGTTATGTGCTGTTGTATGTAGACCCTACACTAAATAATGAATGTGTTGGTAGACCGTGGACTAAAGTAGTTCCATCTGAACTCCCAATCATTCGTCAGGTGAGTTCACTTACCCCAAACGCATGGCCCCTTAAATTATTGCTCTTATACAGCCTTGTTTCGTGATCGACGTAGTTTTTTTTATATTATTATTATTTATTTGTGTTAGGACCATAGTCTTTGTAGTGATGGGTGTTTAACATCTATTTCGCTTGTCGTTGGGGCTATTTGTGGTTAAAAAATGTGAGACTTGACAGAGACATCTACTTCAAAGCTTTCGTAAAGTGGTGACGTTATGGAAAGTGAATGTGCATGAAAATACACTAGAGGTCATAATATAAGGATCGGTAAGAACAAGTGAATTTAAATATTTATTATAGAATTTTAACAAAACGTTGAGACTATATATTATACACATATTTAGATATATCTAATATCTATCTTTCATGAACATTTCAAGTGACTGGATTAAATATTTTGTAAGTTATGAAAAAATAAAAAACTATCTTCCAAATTGCAGCGGCCAAAATTTAAGGGTCACTTAGAAAAAATTAACTAACCAACCGAGGTATTTGTGTTCAGGAGATTGTTGATGTACAAACAGTTACTTCTTATGATCATACATTATTGGAACATTTAACTGTCAACATGGCAAAAAGGTGAGAGACGGCCGGTGTCCTGTGATGAAAAACAAAGGATTGTGTGCCTTCACCAAGAGAGCAAGTTAAATTTTGTGATAGCAACTACTATAAGAAGGCCTAGAAGTGCTGTGCAACGAATTGTAGCTCGTTTTAAGTCATCAGGATCGACAGATGCTAAACCCAAAACCGGTAGACCTCGTAAAACGTCACCAAGATAGGATCGTATTGTGGTTAGAATGTCACTGAAGGATAGGTTTAAGAGTGCTGCTGAGATATCCCGCGAGTTCAGCTCCACCTCCGATGTCAACGTATGGCGCACACCAGTGTCTCGGAGGTTCTGGGTTGCTTTTTCTGGCACCGGCAAACAAACCTCTGATTTCCAAGAAGAATCAAAGAGCCCGTCTTCGTTACCCCCACGAATATATCGTTCGGACAGAAGAACAGTGGACGCAGGTTCATTTTAGCGATGAATTGAAATTTAATGTGATGGCGGGATGTACGTCCGACGAAGATGTGGCTATAGGTTATTTCGTGCATGCGTGAAGAAGACAGAGAAATATGGATGATGCATTGTAATGGTATGGGAAGTGATCTCTGCTGCTGGTCCTGGTACACTTATTCACCTACAAGGGACTGTCAATGCTGAAATCTACAAGCATGCCCTTCCACATATCCGTTCCGCGTCAGTTCAACCTCCTATCTTCGGGCAGGACAACGCTCCCTGCCACACTGAGGAGAGAGTCAAAGATATTTTTGAGTGATGAAGGGGCCTGGCCCCTTCAAAGTCCCGATTTCAACCCTATAGAAAACGTTTGAAAAATAATTGGAGATTGGGCGGGAAGGAGAAATCCAAAGAACCAAGATGAACTTCGGGAATTATTGAAAAGAAATTAATTCAGTCCTGTGGTAAAAGATCTCAGGAGGTCATTGCTAGTAAAGGGATACTCACCAAATATTATTAGTAAGGGTTTATTTTTTGTTCTTGTTCCATTTTACATTGTTTTTCTAAGTGACCCTTAACTTTTGCTGCTTCAACTTGGAAGATAATTTGTTTATTTCCTCATAGCTTATGAAATACTTAATCCAGTCACTTGAAATTTTCACGAAAGATAGATATTAGATATATCTAAATATGTGTATAATATATAGTCTCAACGTTTTGTTAAAATTCTATAATAAATATTTAAATACATTTGTTCCTGCTAACTCTTATATTATGGCTGCTAGTGTACATAGGCTACTTGAGAAGTTTAAGACCTACCCTTGCCCCACAACTCTCCGAGTGGGAGGAGGAGATATTGAAAAATTAAAGGGTGTAAAGAATGGTAACACAAACTTCTACCACTCCATTACTGATAACGGCTGGGTTCGAATTCAAAGCTTCCCAGAGCAAATTTGTTTAATGAACACAAACAAACATCAGCAAATTTAAATCTTCTTTCGCGGACTTTTAATTTGAATGCGTCTTGTTGGAGCGTTTATCAAGCATACACGTAAATCCCCAACCACATTTCCCTTAAGTTTGCAAATATATAATAAACACCATCTGTTCAGCTTTCCCTTAATAAAGTCTATCCCAATTTTTTTAGGACAACTATCACCCACAATTATGCGGATTTATCTCGTCCCATCTAAAATGACCTTCAGAAAGAGCGTCCCATCGTCTGCCTTAGAGCTTAGGCATCCCAGAATTTCACTCAGTTAGCAACTGGTTTTGGTATCGTGTGGTTGGAGTTTTAATGCCTTTTCTATTTGTTAATCACTAAGAAACGTAAGTTAGACTTTACTTTATATTTAGTTTAATTATGGACAAAGACAGCATAGTGTACCTAATGCTAATGCTTTTAGGCCTAGTAGAGTATCATCGTTTGTCTTCGTATTTGATTTTATGGGTAAATTATGGTCATTTTAGGGTGTAATTCCTCTTATATGTGGATTTATTAAAAGGTAAGACTAAATCAGTTTCAATTAGGACATTGAGATAACCGGGAATTCTCCCATCCCTTGTATTTTCTTAGAGCGATGTGTCCTTTTAGTCACCAATATTTGATTTAGTAATGCATGGTCTGGTACCATAGCATTATCACAAAGGCTATGAGCTTGGTGGGAAGAATGCAAGGGGGGAAACGAAGGGAAATAATCCATGGTATCGAAGGGGGTAATCATTTGGAATCGAGAATAACGAGGCAGCTATAACTGTACATATCATTGCTGGAAAAATGACGTTGGATAATCTTATCAAATGTAAAGACGGGGGAGGAGGGGATCAAGACCGCGGACACTTTTTTTCTAGGTAAATTTAGAATACGTAGCCACCGATTTCAAGATTTCTTTCTGACTCCATTTATAGCTCCGCCAATTCGGAGCGGAGGAGCACTGTGTAAAAACAATGAACATTGGATCGTCTAACAACGCCTGCCAACTGCAGTGAATTCGAATCCTACTGTGATATTTCGAAATGGGGGCTTTGCATCATGCCCCTTTTAAATACGGGTCTTCCCCCCCCCCCTGCTATTTTTAATCAACTAGTATTATTCACAATTCGAAAGCCTAACACTAAGTTCGAATCCAAAGGCGATCATCAGACGTCGTTAGGCGCTCGCTATATTCATTGTTTTTATGCCGTGTTTCTTGACTTCATATATTTGACCCCGTACCCGAATGCTATTTAAATCAATCATATTTTCTTTAATATTGAGTAATATAAAATGCCCACATCATATGATAATTCAGAAAATAAATATATCTCCAAAATAATATATAATACACTATGATACGATTCCCAATAGCAAGGTGGCTGTGTACTAAATATTAACCAGATTATACATTACACCGAAGCATTTTAATCAAATATATAAAAATAACTACCCTTTACTAATAGACTTGTACATATTTAGAATTATGATTGGAAATATTTGTTTGTTGCTCAGTTATTTATTGTTAACTGAAGAAATGAATTATTACATTTTAGTTAGGGCTTCTAAGCAAACGCCATTTTTTATAGAAAACGTTGCTTATTTGTTATGGGTAACATTTTTAGATGAAAGGATTTTTTAAATTCGGTGAAAAAATGGGAACAAAAATTGTCCTCTATTTTTGGACTTAATAGACTTTCTCCCCTTAGTCCGCTTTGAATAACATGCTAATTTTAATTGAATGATTTTTAAAGGATTTTAATTGGATGAAAAACAAAAAACATAAGTGTATTGAACAAAAAAAAGGAAGTCCTCGAAAAACGGCTGTTTATGGTGTGACCTTGAATGGAGTCAAGTTACTCTCATTCAGAAATCTGTTTACAAAGAAGGACTGACCTAATCCATTTATGTATTTTAATTAGATGATTACTCACTAACATAAGAGTTTGCCAAAAAAAAATGATGAATTATCATAATAATCAGGGCGAATACGAATCTAAAAGGGAAAGGCCGCAAAAGGCCTTCAGGCGATTACGTAGCACTGAATCGATCTCGTATAAAGGCCCTCGGGCGACTAAAGAGTTAAGCCCCTGAGCTCTCCATTAAATGAACAGACTAACAAATTCTCGGTACGCTCAGGTCCGTGCAAACTTTTGACTTTCACTTTCTTAGAAAGGTGTGAATCAAATTTATCCTTCTCTCCCGCCAGTATCGCATGTGATGCGATTGATTCTATGGTGTAGAGGAAACTGGTGTCTTCCTCTCCGACGAGTCCCGAATCACTTCAAATTAATCCTTGGTTTCTTAGGGCGTCCTCTCACTCAAACCCAGAAGATTGTTGGTAAATTTTGAATACACAGCCACTGCATAGCAACGATGGAAATTATCGCGCCTAACAACGTCTGGCAACCGCATTTGAATTCGAACCATAGGACAATTATTTAGAAATAGGTGACTTCGCCCCTCGTATCCCTCTTTAATGATGAGTTGCACCCTCGCTTTTTTATCAACTAGTAGTATATATAATTCAAAAGCCTAGCATTCGGTTCGAATTCAAAGGCGATGGCCAGGAGTCATTAGGCGGTCTAACGTTCATTGTTATTATGCCGTGTTTCTTGACTTCAGATACATATATAAGCCCAACCCCTGAATGCTATTTAAATAATTCATATTTTCTTTAATATTGAGTAATATAAAATATCCCTATCATATTTTAATTCAGAAAAAATAATTTTATAATACAATATGATGAGATTTCAATTGACTTTCGCCATCTAGAATCCCAGAACAAACACAGACAAAAAACTACGATCAGTTGTGGCGGGAAGAGGCTCTTCTTTTGTCTATTTGTACCAGGGGTGTTACAAGCCCGCATGTCTACATATTTATTTAAAATTGAAAATAAAGGAATATACAAAACGTAACTAAAAGAAACATTTAGAATATTAATATATTTTAAGGTTTTTTGATACAAGTCACAACGTGAAACAAAAACTACCAAGGATACTTATCTGAATGACTTTTTGTGCTTTCTTTAAATCTGATATCCATTATTTGTGCAAATGCCAATTAATGTCTTAAATATAATTCAATATTTTAAATAACTTGATAAATCTGCATGCCATGCGAATACTCTTCGTTCATTCGTGATATTCCAATTTTTGTGCGTGGTTTATACTACGAGTTAATTATAAAAAATGGGTCGGGATAGAGCCACCGCTAAAAAGAGGGGTATTGAGGCGAATCCCCACCATTGTTTCATAAACTTAATTTGAAAATTGAAGAAAAGAGACAGGATTAAAAATAATATGCAAGAAGTGGTCATCAATAAAAACAAAAGACGATCGAAAAGCAATTCGCACGATGTATGCATTCGTAAAGATCGAAATTTTACCCATAGTAAAAACGTAATTATTTTGTTCTGGTGTCAAACGCAATTAGATTTCAGTTCATAAGCAGTTGTCGACTGGATGTCGCTGTTTTCAGATTTTCAGAAGTTTGAGAATTTTCGCTTAGAAACCATCCCAAGATTGGTGGAAGTTGGATCATTGTCGAGATAGATAAAATCAAGTTAGGAAAATCTAAATATAATAGAGGATTGAAGTTACGGGTTTTCGGGCATTTTTGGATATCGAACGAATATCGACAAAGAATTTGTTTTCCCGTTCGGCAGATACATTAATTCCTATAATACGACAGTACATTTTCACCAGGTCATTAAAACGTAAAAAATACATTTTTAGGCCACATGTGTAATGTTTTGCTTAAATCTAACCTAATTCTTTTCGTCCATATAAACAGAAGTTAAATTAATACTTCATTTCTTTAGACTTCTATGCATTTTCACAAACAAATAAGCTCAAATTTAAATCAACCACATTAAATGTACCATTAAATTTTATTTTTTACTTTAAAACTAGTGTTGGGACCTTTATCAAATAATTACATATTTTAATTAGCAATTATTTGTCTTACTACTTCACATATCCATAGCTTGCTCTCTGCTCATAGATGCAGGTCTTGGCCCTTATGCAGTAAAAGGTTGCCAACCCGTGCCTGCTTCTCCACGGGACTGCAGCAACTTCTACCGCATGAGAATCTTTAGAGGATTATCAGCTATCATTATTATCAGCCAGGCGTAATAATTTCAGTTTGGGTCCTCCCGCCGTTATCTGATATGGCCCTCAGTTGCTGAAAGTTTGTAATTTTTTTAAATGGAGAAAAGATGCTTATATAATCCAACGGGGAAAATTTTATAATTTGGGGGAGGGGAAAAAAGATGCCTATGTAATCCAATGGGGATTTTCATTTCCTGGAATTTATATAGCGGACGAGCAACGAGGCCGTATCATGCTGAAAGTTTTTAAAGAAAGTGAGGTTATAGTAAAAATGTGTGGTAGATATATTAGCCAAAGATCCTGTTCTAGGTATTGGGGCCGGGGGTGGTGGGCATGCATACGCCTCCAGATGTCACCTGACATCCTCTTGTGGGTAGCGGGCACTGGATCCGGCGGCCGGGGTGACGTGTCGCGCCTCCAGGTGGAGCAGTCCAAGCATGGTACCCGCCTGCTGCTCAGCAGTAAGGAGAGATCTGAACGCAAAGTGGTGGGTTTCGAGAGGATCGAAAAGAGTGGATGTAATGAAACCGCAGGTCATGTATTGGGGTAGCGAGGGGGGGAGGGGTGCATATCAGGTGTAGCAGTCTACAACCCCAGTCCCACCCTCTCAAGCCTGTGTGATGAGATTGACACACTCAGGTTAACATGAACGAAGGTAGCAAACTTCACCAACCCGAAGTACTGCTGAGTCCGGGATTTTTTTTATACCGCCCATCTGGCGACTGCTACCGAGGGCATAAGTCGCCGTAGTCCTGGAGGGAAATTGTCACCATCTAATCCAGGGGTATATTCGTACAAATACCCCCAAACCTTGAAAGTACGAGCAGATACTACCTCTCGTTGTGTTGTAGCAAACAATGTATAGACCGTGCAATTGTTGAAATGCTTAGCAACAGTGGCAAAACTCTTAATATCACCCAAGGTGAAGGTAGCGCTCCCCCCCCCCCCTTCCGGTCAATACCAGGAAGTTATTGGGCTATGAATCTTCCGTAACGTTTTCACTTCACTTCCCTTCGCTTCCTTTACGAATCTCTTTTCAAAACCTTTCTTCTAGCGGGAGATGCCTACGTTCGCTTTAGTCTTTTTAATTATAGTAAAAAAAAAGCAAAATAATCTCCTCCTCATATGAATTTGTTAAATATTTCCAGTAAAGCCCCCCCCACCCCCCACCCGCCCCCTTCGGTTGTATTTGGTAGTTCTTATTCAGCAATATAGCCTAGGCTAGAATTTTAATTACGGTGAATTAGGTCTTTGAAAGCAGTAGCCATTTAGGCGAATTAAAAAAAAAATCTCGTTTATTAATAACACGTGTTGCTCAAACTAAATTAACCATTTTTTTTTATTTTCTTCTTGTACCATCTCATGGTATTATAGTTCGTATATCTGTACCTTTAGGCTCGCGTGTACGCGCTATCGGAATAACGACTCTCTTAAGAGCTTTCTCCTTTCTAGGTTTACTGTCGATCATTTCTTGACTCCTTTTTTTCTTTGCCTCTTTCTTCGTTCACTAAGTAGACCTAGTGTTTATTTGATTCGAACTGTAAAAAGACTGATTTAGGGATTTTCTTAATGACTCGTCCACTGCCCTGGTAAGTCAGGTTTGCCTGAGGCGAGAATCGTATTCCACTGAGCCAGGTTTTGGTGTCATTTTACTTACACATAAACTGTTTAGCTCGTTGACCTTAATAGCATAATGTCAAGTCTTGGGGTATAAAAAGGGTGTTAGGAATAATTCATATTCTCAATTACGTATT
Organism: Ceratothoa steindachneri; assembly: GCA_963969495.1. Lineage (NCBI taxonomy): Eukaryota > Metazoa > Arthropoda > Malacostraca > Isopoda > Cymothoidae > Ceratothoa > Ceratothoa steindachneri. The sequence goes on along the minus strand of OZ018317.1, from coordinate 33,992,441 downwards.
GTTTGGATTGCTGTTTTTCTTTAATACAACCACAGAATTGGATTCAAGTTCGTAGTTTTGATAGCATCTGCTTGTTTAACGTTTTGTTCCTGAAGGTTTATATTCCCTTGAGCATCATTCTTTTCATTCCTAAATACCAAAAAATTGCTAGCGTTATTTTTAACGAGAAAGTGGAACAGCCAGCCAGACGAATAAAGAGTACAAGACGATGTGGTAACGGAAGGTAAGCAGGCTTGCTCTCCTCTCACTCGACGGATTTCTTTAAGGCAAAATAAAAGTTTCGTAGAAACATCAAATAGCTTTATTTGTTGAATAATTTATTCCACTTTTTCAATATCATTCCATTTATGTTCTACTCCAATTTCAGAGCAATGTCTTTACTACGGGTGTATAGGATCGGTCGGGAGGAGGAACTAGAAGCCAAGAAAACTCTTCATAAGCTAAATTCGTCTGGCCAGCAGAATGTTGAAGATGTTCAAGTAGAAAGTTGTTTCTACATTCAGCTTAACTTCCAAAGGTAATCCTTCTAAAATATTGAGGAGGGAGGGGGGAGTGATTATTGCGATGGATGATTAATAAGTTTACAATGACGTCCACTCGTTTAGAAATAGATATGTATTATTGATGAACAATATCGAGGTTGAATACTGGCTGGGTTTAACTAGATTAACAAATTGCATTGGAAAGGTTAAGTGAGATAGTGATGATGCTTGTCGTTAACGCGAATAATGTGTTTAAGGTTGGCCCGTAATTTGCTTAAAGTTGACTCCCTATGGGTCGTAAACAGTAATGAGTGATTTTTGAATTGGAAGCAGAATTGAATAAGTTACTTGATGCAGCGATTAGTGGTTGATTGATTAATTCGACTTGCAGGAGTAGGCCGATGGGGACGCGATTGGAGGAGTAGAATCGCGACTTAGATGAATGTCATAGAACCAAATATAATCGTAGCTTCCTCCTGAACAATACTGGATTAAGCTAGAAATCGTATGTGTTTGTCTGTCGCACGAAGGTTTGAGGTACGGAATGTTATGTCATTACTTGTAGAATTCCTAAACAAAACGTCTGGGTGACATCCGATCCTGGGGGCGGTCTATAAGCTAGTGTGATTGAAGAGAGAAAAGGAGACTATGGCGTGAAGCTGCCATGTTATACCTTGGTAGTGTATTTTTATAATCGTCTCTCTCTGTTTACACTGGCTTTTGGCTCACCTAGCCCCCAGCCCATCCTTGTGAGGAGATATTCCTAGTAAGTAGAGGTTATGTAGGGGCTAGAAAATGAGCTTGTATTCTCTTTTAACCTCATCCTATCTTTGTGGGTTTGTAGTCGTTCAGATTTGTAATTCTGCCTCTCTACATGGGTTGTCCTGTGTATACCGTTACACCTAGGACATGTAGGAGGGGCACGCTCTTCCGGCCCCACTGTCCTCGGCACTCTTAAGCTAGATTAAGACTACCTAGGCTTTATTTTTTTATTTCGCCGAATTCTTTACAAGCCTCTTCTCACTTATTGCCTTGACCGGCAGCTATTTTTTCAGGCCGACCAGCTTTCGTCCATTCGCTCCCAGTTGAGGTGGCGGGGATGGTTTACTCCCTCAATCTTGGCTCCGGTTGGGAAGGGGGGTCAACATGCCTGCATCCTTTCCACCCTTTATACTTTTACGCACTCCCAAGGGGATGCTGTGTATAGCATTGGTAACCTCGTTGTCGCTGACATCCGAAGAAATATATGAACTCCAGGCCCCAACACTCGCAGTTTGTTCCTCCCAGCTCCAATGATTACAGAGGACATCACGGTTATATATCTGTCGCGTATTTTCACCTCCATCTCAACTTTCTTTACATATCTTTCATTACAGACCTTGTCTGATACGACTTCGGTGCTCTTCTGCTTTACATTCCCGATGCGGTCTCGTTGCTATTGCGTTTTAAATTCGTGGGGGGGGGGATTGTATGCGTGGGTACCCTGTGTAGCCCCTTACACTTGGTACCTGGATGAGCCGCACATCCTCCTGGCCTGAGTTCAAATTAGGGAGGCCCTTCGTCGATTTGAACTCTCTGATGCGGCCTGGGAAAGTGGTTGGTGCGCTCCCCCCTCCATCCCTATCAGTGCTACTTTATCTTTGTATTAGTAGTAGTATTATTAGCATTATTATTGTTACTATCATTCTTATTATTATTTAGTATTACTCAGTACGATTTATATATTATCTGTTATTAGTATTTATTATATGTTTTATAATTATTTAGTATGTTAGTTTCATTATTTATTATTATCAAATAAAATTATTTATTAGTAGTAAAATTATTTTTTTTAATTATTTTATATTATTAGTATTTATGACATAAAGGGTGTTAAATAAAGGGCGCAGAATTTGAAAGGTGGTATGGAACCCAATGTAGGCCACGTGTCCAACTGCAGTGAGTCTGCAGACATTTGTGCGCTCTCACACATGTGTGGTTCGATGCCTCCAATCACACACACCTGATTTCAGCCTTGAGTTCAGGAATTGTGCGTGGTTTGTTGGTGTATACCTGTGATTTCACATACCCCCCATACGAGGTCGGAATGTCCAACTGCTAGGAACGCCGGGGAACCGATTTTCCCGGACTCAGAGCGACTCTCTCGCGTAACAGCAGTTTGTTGGTGCGTCCGACAAAGTCAATTCTGCTCCGGCGATTTGGTCGTTGCAACTGAACCAGTTCGCCATCAGTCGGCGAACCGTAGACTCGTCGGGTGCTTCATTTCTCCCCAAAATAGTACGAAGTGTTCGAACTGTTTGCGTTGCACTTTCTCCGTTTTGGTAAAATGTTTTCACGACGAGAACGCGCTGCTCAGCTATAAACTGCTCCATGACGCACCTCGCACAAGTATTCTGAAAAACAAAAAAACAACTATTAATCAGAGTAAAGATAAATAGCAAACATGATAAAAGTATGCCTGCAAACTTCAGACTCAAAAAGTGTCGCCAAATTCAAATTCTGCGCCCTTTATGGAACACCCTTTACTATTATTATGTATTTATTATTAATTATTATTGTCATTTGTTATTATTATTATATTTTATATTGATATTATTAATTATTATTTTAATTATTATGATTAGTATTACTTATTATTATCATAAAATCAATTTGGATATGTTGGCCGTGCCTGTCGGCACCCTCGCTCCTGCGCGAATTGTAGCTCTGACTACTATGGCCCCGAATGCACCAAAACACCCCCACTGTGCCAACTGCCGAGGTACCCACAGTGCTGCGTCAAAACTCTGCTCTATATTTTTATATGAAAGGGAAGTGCTCGCTTTGCGCGACTCCCTACGTCTAGATATAAGAGAGATCGGCAAGCGTGCCCGAGCACAAACTTCGCCACTCGGCCGGCTCTTCTCTGACGTTTTACGTGACCCTGGACGAAACCGACCATCACGTGCGAGTTCCGACCAGCCTGAAGCACTTTACCCTAAATCGACTCGCAGCGTCGAAAACATTCAGAATATGCAGTCGAAGCATCACGCTCACACCGAGATAACCAATGTAGCCCCCCTCTCTCCAGCAGCTCTAGCTGGGAGAGACGCTCAGGGTGAGACACTTGAAGACATCAGACGCTATTTGAAAGAATCCTCAACATCGACCAGTGAAGGTTCATCCACCCGGCCCCGAGACCCAAAGCCCAGTGGTAAGAGGAAGGATTCCTCACCTGGGTCATCGACCACCAATAAGCGGGCAGCCTCTGTAGCTGACTCGGACGAACCCCGAGAATCTTCAATGGACTCCTCCCATATGGCTGAACATTCTATGCCCTTAAGTCCGTCCCGCCCTTCACAGGACTTAGGCTCCATCCTGATCCAAACGATGACAGATATACACCCAGCTCCACACACCTCGCTCAGATCACCTGTTCGTTCCGCTCACCCTTCAACCCAAGATCCGATGGAAGCAGTTGATACTCCAACATCACCAATTGCGGCGGTTGGACCAACTCCTCAGAACCCGAAAATCCCTTCTTGATCTTCCTTTTCCGCCAGGTTGTGAGCCCGAATTACAATCAAGGGCCTCGGACGGTTCTCCAAAACCCACGAAAAAAAAGCCCCAGTTACTGCCCATCTAGGATCTCTTCCCCTGCAAAAGCAGGCTCCTCAAAATCAGCTCTCCGTCTCCCAAGCTCTTAGGGACGAACCTCAAATACAATATCGGCCTCAAAAGAGAAAAAGATATTCACAGTGGTATCTAATCGTCACACATAATATCTTCCATTTTACAAGGGAATTGCCAAGGCGTTCTTCCAAAGTGGGAAGAAGTCAAAATTCTTTTGACGACTATCCACCCCGCTGTTATTTATCTTCAGGAGAATAAACTGGGTATAGATCCCTTTCCGCTGGTACCCAGCTTTCTAACTTTTAACTCTATTGCTCCTGCTGGAAGCCCCTCTCATGGGGGGGTGTCAATCATGGTATCTTAATCCCAACATGTTTCTCACATCTCCCTACATACTACCCTCCAAGCTGTTGCCGTGAGGGTTTTCCTTACTAAGCTTTTTACCGTTTGCTCTATTTACCTACCCCCTTGTTTATCATTGTCAAGACCCGACCTTTTAGAACTTATAGACCAGTTGCCCTCCCCATTCTTATTACTAGGAGATTTTAACGCCCGTCACCCATACTGGGGTGACATCACTCGAAATACCAAAGGCAGTGTTTTAGAGTCTCTTTTATTATCTGACTTTCTTTGTGTCTTAAATACTGGCGCCCCGTAAGGGGCGCGGCGATTTGCCATCCTGGCCGCCGTGCTGACGGGACTCAGCACCCCGTCCGGCCCCAGCTTAGCCTCTTTTCCTTCCTTCAAAACACTTGTTTCCTCTCTTTTCACACAACCTCTCCCACAACTTTCTCTGGTCAGCCTCTAATTTCACAGGGTAGATGCTGACCTTCCTTTCAGCCAACCGTCCCGCATCGGGGCTGAGGGGGTGGGGGACAATGTTCCCTAACCCCTGAGCTCCGGTCTGGGGTGGCTGGTTTTTAACCACCTGCTTCATCCCCACCCATACCTTCCTCACATCCCTTTTTCCTCTCGTCTTCAAAATCTATCATTTTTACGCCGTGTCTAAGGTGGAGCCGCCATGCCGATGGACTGCCAGGCCACCAGGCGGGAGGGGTGGTCCCAAATGGCGGCGCCTGGCTCTGCCGGGCCTGCATGCACCTCTTGCAGTGCGGGCAACTGTGAGCTGTTGCGTCCCGTGTAAATAAGAGGGTCACCATGCCCAATGATGAGTATAAAAAAAACCCAACCCCCAACTTCCCCAAGAACAACGGAGCCGCCCTCGGGCAGCTCCACCAAAAAAATGGAGGTCCCCCCCCTTGTGCTTGCGCAGGGGACCCTCCATACTTCTTCAACCGGAGAGGAGGCTTACTCCTCTCCTACGGGTGTAGGGGACTTTCCCTCACTGCCTTCTCTGGAGGTGCTTTCGGGCACCTCCCTATTTCCAGCGGCAGTCCCTCCTTTTCTTTCTAAAGGGACTGCCAAGAAAGCAAGCAGGCAGCCCATTGCCGACCGCCCCTCTTGTAAGCGGCTCGGTAGGGCAAACCCCCTTAGGGGGGAGAGGGAAGCCAGGCCCCTTCGGTCGCTTCCCTCAAAAGACCTGCTGGCAAGGATATTAAACCTTGCCGGGGTTAAGGCTTGTGCCTCCCCACAAATGACTCTTGACGCTGCCAAGGGGACCTGCGATGTCCTGGGAGGGGATGGCCAACTGGAGGCCCCTCCTGTGATAGACATGGTCCTTGAGGAGACCCAGCCTCAGACGGTAGGGCCTTCCATGGGGGAAAATCCGGGCTCGGCGCCAAGCACCGAACCCGAGTCCGCCCCTATGCAAGGTCCCCCTCAAACGGCTGAGGGCTCCGAGGCAATACAAGGAGGGGAGGGATCTCCTCCGACAGGTGCCCCCACGACTACCAGGAACTTCTCCATTTTGGAGAGGGACCTGGCTGAGGCCGGCCCATCTGGCATGGGGGCTTCTGCCGGCGGAGGTGAGAAGCGGGTTCATTCCCCGCCCTCCTCTCCAAAAAAGAAAAAGACTAGAAAGACAAAGAAGACTCGGGGCTCCTCTCCATCCACGGGGGCTGCGGGGACGGATAGGTCTGCTGCCACTTTGGTAGGCGACAAAGCCAAGATCGGCACATCCAGCCCCTCTACCCTCCGTGTGCGGAGCCCCTGACTAAGACCAAGAGTGCACAGGGTGGAGCCTCGATGACATCAGGGCCCCTGATTCAGAGGTTACCTAGCGTTTTTGAGCCCGCTGGCTTCAAACGCTTCCTCGTAATTCGCTCCACTGATGGCACCATGTTGTCCAAGGGCAACATGATCCATCAGAGGAGAGGATTAGCTAGTGCAATTGGTACAGAGCCGCCTCGGCGAATCCCGCCGAGGCGGCCAAGATAAGTGCTCTTCGGACACTTCATGGCACCCCGGTGAGTGTGACGCCGCACTCCACCATGAACTTTGTAAAAGGAGTAGTTTATGCGAGGGAACTCGTTGACTACTCTATTGAGGATATCACCCTAGAGCTGGCCGACCATGGGGCGGTCAAAGTCGAACGTGTGATGAGAAAACAGGGAGGGGCCTCGAGACTCACCCCTACACTCTTCGTCACGTTCGACTGTGACAAGCTCCCTGAGTCGGTGCGTGCCGGTTGGTACCGCTACCGCGTGAAGGCATTCGTCCTACTTCCGCGGCGATGATATTACTGTCAACGCTTCGGCCATACGAATCGCTCATGTAGACGTGCAAAGTCGGGGTCACCCGAAGTATGTGTAAATTGCTCCAAGGTCGCACACGATAAGTCCAAATCGTGTGTGGCCAAGTGTGTAAATTGCGGAGAGCCGCACCCTGCTTCTTCGAAGCAATGTGGTGCACATCTCCTCGAGAAAGAAATCCTGGCCGTTCAGGCCCAGGATAGACTCTCATTCCGCGAGGCTAAGGAATTGGTCCTGGCGCGCCCAGCTCTGCCTGGGACGTCATATGCCTCAGTAGGTAGAAAGGCACCCTCTGCTCCTGGCCCATCCAGGCCAACGAGCACGGTTGTTTCCGCGCCCATTCGGAGCCTTTCTGTGGGCTCTACCCAACCCGGGCGCTTCCCTGGTAAAGCTGGCGGCAAAAAGGGTTCATACCCAGCCCCGGCTAAACCTAGGGCTCCCCCCTCTTCCCCAAGCGTGACCGTTTCCCGCAAGGCGAAACGGCCACGCGCCTCCACCGAGTCGTTAGACTCACAGGAGGCAACACCCCTGAAGATGGTCGCTAGGCCATCTTCGGGGGTTCCTAAAGCTGTCCCCTGAAAGGAGGACAGCAACAAAGGGGCTTAGGCTCCTTCGCCCACGCCCCGAGGTGGAGCGAGTGGCTCGGAGACGGTGGTTCCTCGAAAAGAGGGCCCCCCGCCTCCGAAGCCGCAGCGCCAGACCTAAGGTTTCGAGGCGGAGGGAGGAAAAGACTCGCATGGCGAGCCCAACCTGCCTCAATAAGTCCTCGAAGGCGACAGCGCCTCCAGCGCTTTGTCCGGCCAACAGCGCCCGGGGTTCTGCCCCCGGGAAGCGTACGGCCATTCCCGTGAGGGTCTTCAGTTCGAGGAGGGCCCCCGCGTCTCCTCCGAGCTAGGCCTGGAGGGCATATTCCTTCAATGGAATTGCCGTGGACTCCGGGCCAACTGGGAGGAGCTGCGGAGGCTCGCCTCGTCCCGTTCCCCGTTATCTATTTTTTTGCAGGAGACCATGCTGGGCGCGTGCCCCCCGCCCGCCCTCCCGGGGTACAAGGGTCTTGCGACCCCACCACCGCGGGATGGCCGAGCTGGGGGATGCGCGTTTACACCCGGCATGATGTCTCCGTTCTTCCTTTCTCTTTAGATACCTCCTTTCACTCAGTGGCTGTGCAGCTGCACCTGGATAGGAGGTATACTATCATTTCTGCGTACATTCCACCGTCAGCTGACTTCGACGCGGGGGACTTCCGCCGCGTCGTGGCACGGTTGCCGAGGCCCTATCTCTTGCTTGGAGATCTGAACGGCAGGCATCCTCTCTGGGGAGATTACTCCATAAATCCCAGGGGACAAGTCCTTGCCGATCTGATCGAAGAGCTTGAGATGGGTGTCCTAAACGTGGATGAGTTTACGCATCACTGTCCGAGAACCGCTTCATTTTCTTGCCTTGACCTATCTTTGTGCTCTTCGGATGCACAGCCTGATTTTGATTGGGGGGTGGTCGATGACCTCCATGGTAGTGATCACTTTCCCATTCAAATATTATTTTCGGGGCAACTGCCGCCTGAGAGACCACCTCGGTGGTACTTGGCGCGGGCGCGGTAGCCTGCATTTCAGGAAATGACTGAATTCTCTATCTCAGTCGAGGAGTTTAGGTCGGTAGATGAGGCCGTTGAGTTCTTCTCCGGCACCCTCATCGCCGTGGGCCTGACTACTATTCCTAGGACGTCTGGCCGTTTTGCACGCCGACCACTCCCATGGTGGTCGGCCGAGTGTGAGACGGCCTTCAAACAGAAGCGTTAATCCTACATGCGCTATAAGCGCCGCCCGAACGATTTTACTGTCGCTGAATTTCTTCGGGCTAGGGCTAGGTTCCGGTATATTTCGAAGCACGCCCGCCCCTCTTCTTAGCGGGCATACGTGTCTTCACTTAACGGGAAGACCCCTTTAGCGCAGGTGTGGAAGCGAGTCAAAAGGATTCGGGGCAAGTTCTCGCAGGACCCCCCTCCCGTTCTCCAGGTTAATGGGACCGCAATCTCGGACCCCGCGTCCGTGGCGGAATCCTTCGCGACCGCTTTTTCTCCATTCTCTAGCCGTGATGCTGCTCCGCCAGCATTCAATGCACGTCGTGATGTCGCGGAAGGCCGCCGGCTGGACTTTACCTCCAGAGGCGGAGAACCCTTCAACGACAAGTTTACTGTAAGCGAGTTGCGTTCCGCTCTCGCTTCGTGCGCGGACATCGCCCACGGTCCGGACGATGTCTGTACGCCATGCTTCGACATCTAGGTGAGCGAGGCATGGCCTTTCTGTTAGATTTGTTCAACAGGATCTGGGTGGAAGGTCTTCTCCCAGACTCCTGGTGAATCGCTACTGTGCTTGCCTTTCGCAAACCGGGGAGAGATCACTCTACTCCGACCGGTTTCCACCCAATCTCTCTAGCCTCTTGCGTGTGCAAGTTGATGGAGAAATTGGTAAATGTTAGATTAGCCTTTTTCCTGGACAGCGGAGGCAATCTGTCTTCCGCACAGTGCGGCTTCCGCAAGTTCCACTCCACGTCGGATGCTCTGCTCCGACTGGAAAATGCCGTCTGCGAGGCTTTCCTTCGTAGACAGCACTACGCCACGGTCTTTTTCGATCTGGAGAAGGCCTATGATACCGCATGGCGATACGGTATCATGGAGACTCTCCACACGATGGGGGCGAGGGGACGCCTCCCAATTTTTTATATCTGAATTTTTGCGGAACGTCGATTCCGCGTACGGGTGGGGGGAGCCCTTTCCGGCCCAAAGGAGCAGGAAGAGGGTGCCCCGCAAGGAAGTGTCCTCAGTGTCACACTCTTTGCCCTGAGCATCAACGGCATCACCTCGGTGCTGCCGGAAGATGTTCTCGCTACGCTCTACTTGGACGACCTTTCGATCTCTTTTGGCGCGGCCCATATGCCAACTCTGGAGCGTCGACTCCAACAGTCATTGAACCGCGTCTCTCGCTATGCCGAAGCGCACACGTTTCGGTTTTCTTTGGCCAAGACTAAGGTGGTGCATTTCTGCCGCCATCCACGGCTCCACCCCGACCCAGATTTGTTTCTTAATGGGGTGCGCCTGGATGTGGTTGAGTCGCACCGTTTCCTTGGTATAGTATTCGACCGACGCCTCACCTGGGAGGCTCATATTCGCAGCCTTAGGGTCTCTTGTACCCGCCCTATGGACATTCTCCGTTCCGTGACGTTCAGCGCTTGGGGCGCTGATAGGGCTACTGCCCTACTTTTTTATCGATCCTTTGTTCGTTCGAAGCTCGACTACGGATGCGAGTTTTATGCATCCGCAGCCGAGCGTTTATTGCGGAAGGTGGATTCGATCCACCACACCAGCCTTCGCCTTGCGACCGGTGCCTTCCGCACTTCCCCCATTGAGAGCCTGTTGGTCGATGCTGGGGAGATGCCACTCGCTCTGCGCCGCGTGCAGTGTATCACTCGACTGTACGCGCGAGCCCGGCGCCTCCCTCAGTCGCCAACAGCTCTCACTGCATCCGCAGATGATCTCGATGGTGCCTATGCCGCCGAGAGACGCCAGTCATATCCTAAGCCTTTTGGGTTTTGGGCCAAGAAACTCTTTCGAGAGGTAGATATCGCTCTCGGGTCGGTGGCGCCCTTGGTTTTGCCCAGGACGCCACCCTGGAGGGTACCACATTTGGCTATTTGTCGCCACGCCTCTGCTCCCAAAGCTTGTACTGCGCCGGAAGTATTGCGTTCGACCTTTTTGGAGCACACATCGTGTCACGCTGGAACCGTGCCAGTGTATACGGATGGCTCCAAGTCCGAAGAGGGGGTCGGCTTCCACGCCGTATCCCCTCTTTTTGAAGTCAGCGGGGCTCTACCAGGCGCTGCGTCTGTCTTCACGGCCGAGCTGGTGGCAATACACCACTCGGTACTGGAGATTACGCGACGTGCCAGGTTCGGAGACCGGATTGTGATCTATAGCGACTCACAAAGCGCCCTGAGTGCTCTCGGGGCATTGTAATCTCCGCATCCCCTTGTTCGCGATATCCGTGACGCCACGGTTTTGGCGAGCCGGGCAGATGTCGCGATTATCTTCTGCTGGGTTCCTGGACATGTAGGAATTGCGGGGAATGAGCGCGCCGATGAGGGCGCCAAAGAATCCGCGAGGACTCTGCGACCGGACCAGCGTTTCGCTCTTCCTCACACCGACTACATGGCAGGAATACGGGCAGCTCTTCGGACTGCTTGGCAAAGAAGATGGGAGACGGTCGAAGGGAACTTAAAGTTGCGTGCCATCGCGCCGCGACTGTTCCCATGGATCTATCCCCCAATGCCGCGGCGGCTTCAGGTTGCTTTCTGTCGTCTTCGAATCGGACACACTCGTGTGACGCATCGCTACTTGATGGAGCGCTCGCATACGCCCTTTTGCAACGACTGCGTCGTCCCCCAGACTGTTCGTCACATTCTTGTCGAATGTCCCAGTCTGGGTGATCTTCGCGCACGATACCTGTCTCGGTACCGGGATGGGCGGGGTCGCTACCGCCTTTCCCTTGTACTCGGGACGAGTGCGTGCATATGACTGGTGGACTTATTGACTTTTGGGGGGAGGCCGGCCTTCTTCCTTTCATTTACCCGGTTTTATTGTTGTTGTTGTTTTTGTTATCGTTTTTGTTATTGCTTTGTTATTGTTATTTCTTTTTATTGTTGTTTCCTGTTGAATTATTTTGAAGTAGCCTAGAACTAGGCTGTTTGTTTACGGCAACTTATGCCTAAGTCGGCAGTCGCCAGATACCCCCTTAATCAAAAAAAAAAAAAAAAAAATTAAATACTGGCGATTTTACCTCTTATCATGTCCAGACGGACTCTTTTAGCTGTCTGTTTGTTCCCCTGATTGCTTCACGGAATTTCGATGTTCAATTCTTGACGATCTCCATGGGAGTGACCACTTCCCTATTGTCTTTTCGTCTCTTCAAGTTAGCCCTCATACAACCATGCCCCTTAAGTGGGACTTAGGTCATGCAGATTGGGAAGGTTTCCAAGAGGCGTCCTTCACAAGTGAGTCCTTGGGGACCTTCAATGGAGTGGACGCGGCAGTAGAATACTTTACATCGACTATCTACAATGGAACAACACAGACCATCCCACGGTGGCGACCTGCCACGGGCCGCTCAACCGTGCCCTGGTAGACCTCGACGTGTGCAACAGCTATCAAAAATTACAATTTAGCCCATGCCCGATTCCGAAAGAACCCAACTTTGTGCAACAAGGTCAACCGAAACCGAGCTCGTGCACTTCGCCAAAGAACCCTTCGTCAGGTTCGCCGAAATTCATGGCGCCGTTACGTTTCATCAATTTCTTCTGACACCTACTGCTAAGATCTGGAAGAGGATTAATAAGATCAGGGGCCGTTATGCTAACCATCATATCCCCATACTCAACTTAGACGGTTCCTTGAAGAATGACGGCCTTGCGGTCAGCAATGCTGACCATTTCCGCGCCGTCAGCAGTTACGATAAGGCTTTTCAATCCTACAAATCAAAGGAAGAATCCCATTCTCTCAACTTCACAACAAAATCTAACTTTCCATATAACGCTCTATTCAGCATCCATGAGCTGCATAGCGCTTTGTCCCTTTGCAAATCTACATCCTTTGGCCTTGATGAGATCCATTTCGATATGATTCGGCACCTACATCCACACTCTACTCTCTTCTTACTTCATTTGTACAACATTATATGGGTCAAAGGTTTTTACCCATCATCATGGCGCATTGGGATCATCCTTCCCTTTGTAAAACCAGGCAGGGACGGGTTGGACGCAGATCACTACCACCTTATAGCTCTCACCAGCTGTTTGAGTAAGTTGCTGAAAAAAATGATATTTGAGCGCCTAAACTGGTTCCTAGAAACCAATCACCTTCTCTCTTCATTTCAATGTTGTTTCCGCAAAGGTCATAGTACCCTCGACCTACTAGTACGTTTAGAGGGATCGGTCTGGAAAGCTTTCTCGTTAAAGCACCGAGTCCTGGCCATATTTTTCGATATTAAGATAGCCTACAACACAACATGGAGATACGGTATCTTGAAGCAGCTATACGTCTGGGGGATGAGAGGCCTTTTACTTTCACTTATTTAAAGTTTTTTAGCATCTCGATCCTTCAAGGTACGTGTTGGAGACGCATACTCTGACCTGCAACCCCAAGAGGAGGGAGTTCCTCAGGGCAGTGTTTTAAGTGTCTTATCTTTTATAATTGCCATCAATGATATTATTTCGTCTCTCCCAGAGGGTGTATCGGCAATTTTATTTGTCGATGACTTAGCACTATACTGTTCTTCACCTCTCCTTCCATCAGCAGGGCGTCGGCTACAATTGGCGGTCGATGCTGTATCCAAAAGAGCACAACTTAAGGGATTCTGCTTTTCCACGAACAAAACCAAATCAATGTATTTCCACCGAGGCAGAGGGGTTCTTGTTCCGCCATCTATCTCCCTACAAGGCGAAGATATATAGTTTGTCTCCGAGTTTCGGTTCCTTGGCGTAACTTTCGATCCAAAGTTATCCTGGTTACCACACCTACGCCCACTTCGAACAAGCTGTCTGCGGGCTCTAGACATTTTGAAAGTCCTCCCACACACTTCGTGGGGCAGCGACCGACAAACATTTGTGGACATTATACACAGCCCTCGTCCAATCCAAATTGGATTATGGCTGTCAAATTTACTCAGCGTTTCCCGTTCATCCCTTAAAATGCTGAACCCCATTCGAAACCTCTGAGTTCGCCTTTCCAGTGGAAAGGCCTTTACTGCGAGAGTGGGGTACTCCCTTTGCCCTACCATAGACTTCAAATCTGCATGCGATACCTCTGCCGAGTACAGCAAGCCCCTCTATCAGAGGTCTACAGATGCCTGTATGCTGCTGAATCAATGGCGGCATATGATAAGTTGCCATCTTTACCACGCCCCTTGAACCTTTGCATAGGAGATCATCTCTCTCTAACCTGGATGCTCCGAAGGGTCCTTACCCTTCCATCCTTACTGACCCCTAGTTGGCATGCTCCTCTCCACACAGTATGTACCAACGCGTGGAGCCTGGAGAAGTCCTGAATGGACCCTCGCATCATCAAGAGACTGTTCTTAGAGCATTCGATCTCACACAAACAATGCTGTCCACTATATTAGGATGGCTCTAAGTTGGACGGTGGTGTGGGTGCCGCAGCCACCTAACCACGAGGAGTATACCTATCTTTATCTTTGTCACCAGCAGCATCCATTTTTACCGCTGAACTTTCAGCAATCTTTTTACCCTTTAGACTCATCCAAATTTGACCTTTTACTGATTTTGTCATTTTTTCCGACTCAAGGAATGTCTTACAGTCAATTGGATCTTTTAATGCGTCCCATCCCCTAGTCAAGGAAATTTGACACTGGCTGATTCGAAATGCGTCCTAATATAGAATTATTTTTTGCTGGGTCCCTGGGCATGTGGGCTTCCTGGGCAACGAGTAGGCTGATTGGCTGGCCCGCTCAGCACATTCTGTGTCCCCTAAGAACTCCGCTCTGTCTTTTAGGGACTACTTTCCTTCAATAAGAAAGTATATTTTTCAACTGTGGCAGAATGAATGGGATGACTGTTCATCATCCAAACTATACAAAATTAAAAATTCTATCCGCTCTTGGCCCTCGAGTCGTCATAGAATGCGGTCGTTGGAGGTGGCCCTTTGCCGAGTTCGCATTGGCCACACGAGACTTACTCACGGCCATCTTGTTTCGGGTGATGCTCATATCAGCCCTTGCTGTCGTTTTTGCGGTGGGGACCAATCGGTTGCCCACCTTTTATTGGATTGCACCCATTTCGCCATTCTTCAGTTGTCCTGTTTCCCGACCCTTTTAACTATCCCTCAACACACCCGTCTTCGATTCATATTGGCGGAGGAATCTTTAACCCGTCGTTTTTTACATTTTTGTCACAAAGTGGTCTCCTCCACCTTTTATAGATGATTTGCCTCATTTCATCCTAGCTGCCATATAGAATCCACTTGGATTGGACAGCAACCCACTGGTTCCTTACCTTAAACCTTATCATAAGTTATTAATATTTAATATTATTTGTCATAAGAATTATTTATTACACTAGTCAACACACTTTTTGCTGACTTACTCGTATGTTTTGTGTTTGTTTTTAACTAATTTTAACCTTCAGATTTCAAATATGGCATTCATTTTTTTGTAAAACATCAGGTTTTCATTCTATAGCATATTCCTATTTTACGACGTACAACATGTATTTACTCGGTAAGGATAGTTTCCTAAGTGTTATAGCTTCAAACCCTAACTTAAAATGTCAACAGAATTTGAAAGGATAAATACATTGCAAGGTAACATCACCTATTACTAAATACATACAGGTTATTTTTATAATATAATGGAGAAAACACACTCGCAATTTTCGCCGAATCGGACACACTCGTGTGACGCATCGCTATCTGATGGAGCGCTCGCCTGTGCCCTATTGTGACGACTGCGTCGTCTTCCATACTGTTCGGCACATTCTTGTCGAATGTCCCAGTCAGGGTGATCTTCGCGCACGTTACCTGTCCCGGTACCTGGATGGGCGGGATCGCTACCACCTGTCCTTTGTACTCGGGACGAGTGCGTGCACATTGACTAGTGCACTTTTTGACTTTTGGGGGGAGGCCGGCCTTCTCCCTATTAATTAAGCTGGGTTTTATTTTGTTGTTGTTTTTTTGCTTTTGTTTTTTTACCTTATAGGTCGCACGCTCCTGTGCCGGGGAGACCTTCCCCCGACGCAGGAGCTTGCTTACTGCTCGCTTCCTTTTCCCTTTTTTTTTGGGGGGGGGCATGTCTTTTTTAATTTTATTTCAAAGTAGCCTAGTACTAGGCCAGTTTTTAATACGGCGACTAATGCCCAAGTAGGCAGTTGCCAGACGAGCTCTTAACCCCCCCCCTCCCCCGCAATTTTCGCTTGCGACAGTGTCTGGAGTGTTTGATGTCTACAGTCTCGTTGAATACTCCAACAGTAGTCTGCCATCATATTTGTGTTCCATCGGCCTTGATATCTCTCCTCCATAATCTTGATATCTTTAATGAAAACGCTCTCCGTTTTAATCACTCACGTTGCCAAGATTAGCAGGAAATTCATCAAGATGGCTCTTGAGGAAATGAACCTTTATGCTCATGTTGCAGCCTAAACGATGAAAGCTATCGAGTAATGTCTCTACCAAAGCCTTGTAGTTAGCAGCCTTTTTGTTTCACAACAGCCACAAATGAATCCCATGGTCCTTTACTATGTCAGTCATCGAACTCGAGAAGTTTGGGTTTTCCATTAACTTTCTTATTTGTGGCCCATCAAAAACTCCGGCCTTTATTTTATCATAACTTAAGCCAGGAAATATTGTACATATGAATTTGAAACAGTCGCCTTCCACATTAAGAGCTTACACAAATTGTTTCATCAGCTCTAGTTTAATATGAAGGGGTGGGAAGATGATTTTCTCTCGCTCAACAATCAAACTTTCTCTAGCTGGCCAGAGTTTCTGTTCCCAATGTTTGTCCTTGGCTCGGCTGTCCCATAAACACAGGAAACAGAGATATTTTGTATAGCCTCCTTGTTGGCCAAGTTAGAAATTTACCATTTTCAGATCCACACATATGACCCATTTGTGTTCATTATATTTGAGTAAATCTAATGCAGATCTTGTGTGTTCATGCTTCTCTTTTAAATGCACAGAGTGACCAATAGGAATCGCACTGAACAAGTTTCCATTATGGAGTAACAGACATTTTAGACTCTTCTTTGAACTATCTATACAAAGTCTCCATTCACTTGGATCATATTCTGAAACACCCATCGCGTTTAACAGTCCCGCCACTACACAACAATAAACAAAACCTTCTTCAGTTTTAAAAAATGCCTAAAGATCTCTCTTCCTGTTCCGATAAAAAGTTACATTTGTTTTTTCCTGCAACAAATTCTTCTCTTTAAGTCTAGAAGTTAACACTTCTGCTCACTTTTTTGACAGGCCTAGGTCTATAACTAAATCATTCAGTTCTAATTGGCTGAAGTTTCCACGTTCTTGGATCGATGTATGTACAAAGTCTGGATCACTGTCAAGTTCATTGCTTACATCAGATTTACGTATATCACTTACATCATCCAGTGAAGGAATTTCCTTGAATACAGGTACTAGAATTTCATCTGGATGAAACACTGGACGAATTACTGAATCAAGATTTGGGTAACTTATTTTATGTTGCGTTTTCTTGCTATAACCAGAAGTCTTCGTGAGACAAAAGTAGCAATCCTTTACATGGATTTTTGGCTCCCACCACACCATAGGAATGCCAAATCCTAGTTGTTTCCTTGTGCCCTTTGTCCATTGGCGTACATTTTAGACACATGCCTTACAAACATTGTGCGGGGTCCACAGTTTATCCTGATCACCTAATTTAATCGTAAAGTAAGCCAATTAGCTCTTTTCACAAAGATACTCATGTTCATTCTTTGAGTTGGTGCAGTAAAACAACCACATATATAACAAAACGAGTAAGGGGAATTCAAAAGTTTCCTTCGTAATGAGGCCATATTACTGAATGTTATTTCATAAAACAAATCTGAAAAAACACAATTATATACAATTGCTTTATATATCTAGATGTACATAAAGAGAACTCTAAATACATAGATAAAATAAAATAAGAAGAATACCAGACGCCTCCACTTCCGTTCACTTGGTCGTAAGATAGCCTGCTACTATGAGTGGGACCAATATGGACCAGTCCATTAATAAAAAGCTTCACGTGATAGAAGAAAACTATTGCCATTTTTAAACTCGGTGGCCCCGAATTTCTCAAGAACAGGTCTCAAACTTAAGTCAGCAGAGAAAAAGTTAAAAATTTGTTGACCAGTGTTATTATCATTACGGCTCTCCACTCAACGTTTTCTCACTGCACTTTGCACCAGGAGGAGTGTTTCCACCTGGACAGAGTTTGTCTGGTAGCCATGGTGCCTTGGTGCAATGCATGCCATCCTGGAATCACCTAGCACCAGAGTATGATAATAATAGGTGATCACCCACCCTACCCGTTAGTGGACCCGCCTCTCTCTTTATTAGATACCCTCCTACCCCTTTTCAAACTTGCCCTCCACACAACTTCTGGCTGCCCAGCGCACTTTCCTCCTCTTGTGAACCTTAGTCGAGTGGCAGTGTATTCCGTGAGGTCCCTACCCGCTGCGAGGGCCCAAAGCCCGCTGATTAGGTAGGGCAAGTAGTAGCTACGGGGTGTGCTGAACAATTTCATCTGAATGGCGGGCTGAGATGACAAAGCCCATCAATACCGGCCCGGGACCAATTATTACAGATTATCATATTCTGGAATTTCTGATCCGATGGAGACTTTTCTCTTGACTTTCCCACTCATAGGGAGGTCATAGGATCTACTTTCCATGAGGCACCTTTTTCTTTTTTATTTGATTATTGTGATAACAGAAAGCAATAGTGGACGAACTCAGGCGCTTGAGGATCCGCCTGCAAGAGTGGCATCGTCTTCCCTAAGTGTCAGGGAGGATGAGAGAAAGCGAGCCACCCCTTCGGCCGGTGGAGTAGCTCCTTCCCTCTAACCATCCCCATGTGGCAGAGGGGTTTTCCCTTGGTCATCTTTGGAGCCTGCCCTAGGCCTAGGAGTGAGAGGGTTTTCCCCTCACCCCTTCTGTCAAGTTGAAGCCCCCCCCCTTTCTATAACAGGGGACTGCCAAGGGGGTAGACAGGCGGCGCAATATCTGCCGTTCCCGGTGAGAGCGACTGGATGGGGCCAACCCCGTTAGGGAGGCAAGGGGAAGCGAAACGCATCGGGACGTGCCCCCTGTAGTCCTGAAATCATATATCTTGGCATTGCGGGGGGTGGGGTGACTGCTCCCTCTCTTCCCCAATGGAGGTCCCCTTGAATTGGATCAGTGACGCCTTAAGGGCAGATGGCCACAGGGATGCCTCCCCTCCTGCCCTCTGAGATGGACAGGATCTTCCCGGGTCTAACTTGAGTTCGGTGCCAAACAAGGAACCTGAGTCCACCCCTGTGCAAACTTCTCCTCAGATAGTTCGGGTCCCCGATGACCCACAAAGAGAGGAGTGACTTCCACACCCAGTTAGTGCCCCTCTGAGAGCTGCACATCCATCTCGAAGAAGAATCTTGCTGAGGCCTGTACATCAGGCCTAGGGGCTCCTTCCGGCGGTGGAGAGAATAGAGTTCATCTCCCCAAAAGAATAGAAGGAAAAGGACTAAGGGTTCCTCTCACTCCGCTGTGGCTCCTGGGACGGACGGGTCCAAAGCCGTTTCGGTGAGCCACCAAACCAATATCGGTACGTCCAGCAAGTGCGCTGACCGGAGGTTCGATTACGTCGGGGTCACTCGTTGAGAGACTAGATGGCGTTTTCGAGCCCCTCGGCTTCTAACGCTTTATGATTATTCGCTCTACTGATGGCAGCATATTGGCCAAGGGCAACATGTTCCATTGGAGGAGAGCGCTATCTAGCGTGATTGGTAGAGAGCCGAAAGTGACTCGTTTCTCGGACGGGAGAACTTCTGGCGAATGCATAGAGTTCCCTTTGGACACTCGATGGCACGACGGTCAGTGCGACTCCGCATCTACCATGAACTTCGTGATAAGAGTGGTTCATGTGAGGGAACTCGTAGACTATTCCATAGATGAGATCACCTTAGATCTCGCCCACCATGGAGCGGTCAAAGTCGAGCCTATGATGAGAAAACAGGGAGGGGTCTCGAAACTAGCCCCTACACTCTTCGTCACGTTCAACTCTGATAGCCTCCCTGAGTCAAAGCGTGCCGATTGGTATCACTACCGCGTGAATGTATTCGTGCCAATACCCTGGAGGTGCTACTACTGCTACCGCATCGGCCATAATAATAGTTCCTCTAGGCGTGCAAAGTTGGTTTTACCCGAAGCCTATGTAAGTTGCTCCCAATCGTGTAAGGCCAAGTGTGTCAGTTAAGGAGAGCCACCCCCCGCTTCTTTGAAGCAATGTGGTGAGGATCTCCTTGAGAAGGAAATCATCGCTGTTCAGACCCAGGATCGTCCCTCATTTTTCGAGGCTAAGGACTTTGTCCTGGCACACCCGGCCCTGCCTGGGGTGTCTTGTGCATCAATTTAAAAAAGGCACCCTTTGCTCCTGACCCATCCAGGCATACGATCATGGTCGTTTCCGCACCCATTCGGGACCCTGCTGTGGGTTCTACTCACCACGGGCGGTCCCCTGGTAGAGTTGACGGTACAAAAAGATTACTCATCGTCAATTAAAACCAGGGCTCTTCCCCCTCCAAAAGCATGACCATTCCCTGTAAAGCAAAAACGGCCGAGTTATTAGACTCACAGGAGACAACACCCCTGAATGTGGTCGTGAGGCAGTCTTCCGTGGTTTCTAAAGATGCCGCCGAAAGGAAGATAGCACCAAAGGAGCTTCAGCTCCTACGTCCCCACCTAGGAATGGGCTGGGTGCTTGGAGATGGTAGATCCTCCAAAGAAGGGACCCCACCTGCCTAAGGTTTTGGAGGGAGGAAAAGACTCGCATGTCGAGTCTAACCTCTCAAGATAAGTCCTCAAATGCGAATGCACCTTCAGCGCCTTGTTCAGAAATAAGCGCCCGGAGTTCTGCCTCCGCGAAGCGTACGGCTATTTCCGTGAGTGTCCTCTCTTCGAAGAGGGGTTCCCGCATCTCCTCCGAGCAAGACCTAGGGGCATATTACTTCAATGAAATTGCCGCCGACTCCGCACCACCTGGGAGGAGCTGCGGAGGCTCGTTTCTCCCGTTCTCTGTTAGCTATATTTATGCAAGAGACTATACTGGGCACGTGCCCCTTGCCCATTCTTCGGGGGTATACGGGTTTTGCGACCAGACCACCATGGGATGCGGGCCGGGCACGAGGTTGCACGATTTATACCCGGCATGATGTCTCCGTTCTTCTCTTTGCTTTAAATACCTCCATATAGGTAATAGCAGTGCAGCTTCACCCTGGATAAGAGGTATACTATTATTTCTGCGTACATTCCACGGTCAGCCGGCCTCGACGCGGGGGACTTCTGCCGCGTCGTAGCACGTTTGTCGAGGCCCTTTCTATTGCTCGGGGATCTAAACGATACACATCCCATCCAGGGATACTACTCGATCAATCCCGGGAGTGAAGTCCTTGCCATCTTGATTGACGAAATGAAGATAAGTGTCCTATGAATATGATTGAATTTACACTTCACTGCCCGAGAATCACTTCATTTTCCTATCTTGATCTATTCGTGTTCTTCGGATCTACAGCCTGATTTTGGATGGAAGGTAGTCGATGACCTCTATGGTAGTGATCACTTTCCCATTCAAATATTTTCTGGACCGCTGTCGCCTGAGAGAGCTCCCCAGTGGTGCTTGGCGCGAGCGTGGGGGTCTACATTTCAGGAAAGGACTAATTCCCCTGTCCCAGTCGAGGAGTTTAAGTCAGTGATGAGGAGGTTGATTTCATCGGAAACCTCATCGCCGTGGGCCTGACTACCATGTTCCTAGAACGGCTGGCCGTTTTGCACGCCGAACGCTTCCATGGTGGTCAGGCGAGTGTGAGGCGGCCCTCAAACGGAAGCGTTATGCCTGGATGCGATATAAGCGCCGCTCGAACGACTTCACTGTTGATGAATTTCGTCAAATTAGGGCTAGGTTCTGGGAAAATTTCGAAGCACGCCCACCGCTCTTCTTGGTGGGCCTATGTGTCTTCACATAACGGGCAGACTCCTCTAGCAGAGTTGTGGAAGCGAGTCAAAAGGATTCGGAGCAAGTTCTCGCAAGTCCCCCCCCCCTCCCTCCCGTTCTCCAGGAGAATGGGACTGCAATCTCGGAGCCAGAGTCCGTGGTGGAGTCCTTCGCGACTGCATTCTCTAATCAGGATGCTGTTCAGCCAACATTCCATGCGCATCGTGATGTCGCGAAAGGCCGCCAAATGAACTTTACCTCCAGAGGCGGAGAGCCATTCAACAAACAGGTTTACATAGTCAGTTGCGTTCGGCTCTCGCTTCGCGGCGGACACCACCCCTAATCCGGACGATGTCCCATTGTATTTCATGCTTCAACGCCTGGGTAAACGATGCCTTTTTTGCTAGATTTTATCAACAGAATCGGGGTATAGTGTATCCTCTGACTCCTGCCCCGTAAGGGGCTCGGCAGTTTGCCTTCATGGTCGCCATGCTGACGGGACTCAGAGGGGAGGGGACAAGGCCCCTTCACTCCTGAGCACTGGTTTTTGGAAGCGAGTTTTTAACAACCTGCTTAACCCTCCACCCATACCTTCCTCACACCCTCTTTATCTCCTTTTCTCAGTCTATAGAATTTACGCCGTGCCTAAGGTGGAGCCGCCATGCCGATGGATTGCCAGGTCACTAGGTGGGAGTAGTGGCCTTAAATGGCAAGAGCTGGCTTTGCGAGCTCCATGTTCACCCCTCGCATAGCGGGTTACTGCGTGGGGTAATGGGCGTTTGCGTCCTGTGCTAAAAAAGTGTCACCATACTCAATGATGAATTAAAATAAAATACTCCCTCTTTCCCTCGACCATCGTCAGAGCCGCCCTCGGGCAGCGCCCGTGAAAAAATGGCGGTTCCCCCCTGTGCTTTCTCAGGGAACCATCCAAATTTCTTCTATAGGAGAGGAGGCTTACTCCTATACTCTGCTTACGGGTGTAGAGGACTCCCAATTATCTGGAGGCGCCCTTGAGTGTCTCCCTTTTTCCAGTGGTAGTCGCTCCTTTTCTTTCACAAGGGACTGCCAAGAAATCACGCAGGCAGCTGAAAATTGGTGCGCGTCGATAGGAACAGCCCCCTCAGGGGATAGAGGAATGTCAAGACCAGTAGGTCCTTACCCCCCTTAACATCCTGCACTCGTGCGCTAAGAGCCTACAGGGGTTCACTGTACATGCCCCCCCTCTCTTCCTCAACAGATCCTGGTTCGCCGGCATTAGATAAAAAAAGGTACTTCGAATGGGATCTGTGATGTCTCGGGGGGGGGGCACATGGAGAGGTCCCTGAGATGTACATGGTCCCTGATATGACCTGCCTCAGTTGATAGGTTGTCCCATGGGGTCGAACTCAAGCTCGGTGCCAAGCACAGAACCCGTGTCCACCCCAATGCAAGCTTCTCCTCAGACGGCTCGGGTCACCGAGGCCTCGCAAAGAGAGGAGGGAGTCCCAGACAAAGACCAGAACTGCACAGAAGGGAGCCTCGATTACATCGGGGCCCCTCATTCAGAGGCTTTCTGGCGTTTTTGAGCCTGCTGGCTTCAAACGCTTCGTTGTTATTTACTCCACTGATATCAACTCTAGCTTGTGTGGTTGGTAGAGAGCCAAAGGTGACCCGTTTCTCGAAGGTGGCTATGATTAGTGCCCTTCGGACACTTGATGGCATGCCTGTGAGTGTGATTACTATATAGATGACATCACCTTAGAGCTGACCATCAATGAGGCCGTCAAGGTCGAACGTGTGATGATAAAACATGAAGGGGCCTCGAGACCCAGCCCTACACTCTTCGTCACGTTTGACTGTGACAAGCCTGCCGGTTGGTATCGCTATTGCGTGAAGGCATTCGTGCCACTGCCACGGAGGTGTTACTACTGTCGCCTCCTCGGCAATACTAATCGCTCCTGTCGACAATGTTTAGAAAGCCACCCTCTGCTCCTGCCCCTCCAGGCGAGGATCAGAGAGTGACGTCCCTATAAAAGAGGGACCTGCACCCTCGAAGCCAGCCCGCTCGCCCAAAGTTTCGAGACGAAGGGAGTAAAAGACTCTCATGGTGGGCCCAATCTCCCCCGATAGGTCCTCGAAGGCGAGCACGGTCGTTTCTGCGCCCATTCACAACCCTGCTGCGGATTCTACCCACACCGGGTGCTTTCCTGGTAGAGGTGGCGGCATAAATGGTTCACACTCAGTCTCGGCTAAAACCAGGGCTCGCCTCTTTTTTCCCATCGTGACTGTTTCGCGTAAGGCGAAACTGCCGCGAGCTTCCACCGGGTCGTTAGACTCACAGGAGGCAAAAACCCTGAAGAGGGTCGTGAGGCCATCTTCCGGGGTTCCCGAAAGCTGCCCCCCGAAAGGAGGACAGCACTAAAGGAGCTTCGTCTCCTTCGCCCACACCCACACCCAATGGTAGGCTGGGTAGCTCAGAGACCGGGGATCCTCCAAAAGAGGGAACCCTGCCTCCGAAGCCCCCCCTCTCGCCTAAATTTTGAGGCGGAGCGATCAATTAACTCGCCTTGGGCGCGCAACTTCCCACGGTAAGTCTTTAAAGGCGACAGCGCCTTCAGCTCATTGTCCGGCTAACATCACCCGAAGTCCTGCCTCCGGTAATCGTACGGCCATTCCCGTGAGGTTTTTATCTTCAAAGAGGGCACCCGCATCTCCTCCGAGCTAGGCCTGGAGTGCATATTTCCTCAACGGACTCTGGGTCAAATGGGAAGAGCTGCGGAGGCTCTTCTCCTCCAGTTTCCCGTTAGTTATCTTTTTTTGCAGGAGGCCATGCTGGGCGCGTGCCTCGTGCCCACCCTCCCGGGGTATAAGGTTTTGACACCTAACCACCACGGGATAGGAGCCGGGCGGGAGGATGCACGATTTATACCCGGCATGATGTATCTGTTCTTCTCTTCGCTTTGGATTCCGCCCTGCGGCCGGGGCGGAATCCTTCGTGACCGCTTTCTCCGCATTCTCTAGCCCGGGTGCTGCTTCGCCCGCATTAAATGCGCGTCGTGATGTCGGGGAAGGGCGTGAACACCGCCCCTGGTCCGGACGATGTCCTGTACTCCATGCTTCAACAACTGGGTGAACAAGGCATGGCCTTTCTGTTAGATTTGTTCAACAGGATCTAGGTAAAGGGTATCCTGCCAGATTGCTGGCAAATTACTGCTGTACTCACTTTTCGCAATCTGGGAAGAGATCACTTTATTCCGGCCGGTTTCCGCCCAATCTCTCTAACCTCATGAGTGTGTAAGTTGATGGAGAAATTGATAAATGTTAGATTAGCCTTTTTCTGGGGAGCGGAGGCCATCTGTCTTCTGCACAGTGCGGCTTCTGTAGGTTCCACTCCACGTCGGATGCTCTGCTCCGACTGGAAAATGCCGTCTGCGATGTTCTCCGTAGACAGCACTACGCCACGGTGTTTTTCGATCTGCAGAAGGCCTATGATACCGTATGGTGATACTGTATCATGGAGACTCTCCACACGAGTGGTGCGATGGGACGCCTCTCAATCTTTATATCTGAATTTTTGTAAGATAGTTGATTCCGTGTACAGGTTGGGGGAGCCCTCTCCGGCCCAATAAAGCAGGAAGAGGGTGCCCCGCAAGGAAGTGTCCTCAGTGTCACACTCTTTGCCCTGAGCATTAACGGCATCACCTCGGTGCTGCCGGAAGATGTTCTTGCTACACTCTACTTGGACGACATCTCGATCTCTTTTGTTGCGGCCCAGATGCCAACTCTTGACCGTCGACTCCAACAGCCTTTGAATCGCGTCTCTCACTATGCCAAGAGACGCGATTTTCCTTGGCTAGGACTAAGATGGTCCATTTCTGCCGCCATTCACGGCTCTACCCTGACCCAGACTTGTTTCTAAATAGGGTGGGCCTAGAAGTGGTGGACTCTCACTGTTTTCTTGGTCTTTTATGTGACCGACGCCTCACCTGAGAGCCTCATGTTCGCAGCCTTAGGGTCCCTTGTACCAGTGGTATGGATATTCTTCGCTTTTGCTCCGTAACGTTCAGCGCCTAGGGTGCTGATACAGCCTTTTTTATTGATCCTTTTTCGTTCGAAGCTCGACTACGGATGCGAGTTTAATGCATCTGCAGCCAAGCATGTATTGCGGAAGTTGGACTCGATCTACCACACCGGACTTCGCCTAGCGACCGCTGCCTTTCGCACTACGCCCATTGAGAGCCTACTTGTCGATACTGTGAAGATACCACTCGCTCTGCGCCGTGCACAGTGCATTATTTGCTTGTACGCGCGAGCCCGGTGCCTTCCTCAGTCGCCAACAGCTCTCACTGCATTCACAGCTGATCTCGACGGTTCCTATGCCGCCGAGAGACGCCAGTCATACTCTAAGTTTAAAGGCCAGGAAACTCCTTCGAGAGCTAGGTATAGCTCTCGGGGCGGTTGCGCCCCTGGTTCTGCACAGGACCCCACCCTGGAGGATACCACCTTTGACCATTTGCTCCACACGTCTGCTCCCAAAGCATCTACAGCGCTGGGAGTAATGCGTTCGGCCTTTTGAGCACACTTCGTGCCACACTGAAACCGTGCTAGTGTATACGGATGGCTCCAAGTCCCAAGAGGGGGTCCGTTTCCACGCCGTATCCCATCTGTTTGAAGTCATCAGGGCTCTGCCAGGCCTTGCGTCTGTATTCACAGCCGAACTAGTTGCAATACACTGCTCAGTACGGAAGATTACGCGAGGTGCCCGGTTCGTAGATCGGATTGTGACTTATAGCGACTCACAAAGCGCCCTGAGTGGACTCCTGGCATTGGGATCTCCCCATTCTCTGATTCGCGATATCCCTGACGCCACGCTTTTGTCGAGCCTAGCGGATGTCAAGATTATCTTCTGCTTGGTTCATGTACATGTAGGAATTGTGGGGAATTGAGGGTGCCAAAGAGTCCGCGAGGACTGGGCGACCTGACCAGCGTTTCGCTCTTCCTCACACCGATCATATGGCAGGAATACGGGCAGCTCTCCGGGCTGCTTGGCAAAGAAGATAAGAGAATGTTGATGGGGAACCTAAAGTTGCGTGTCATTGCGCCGCGACTGTTCCCATGCCCCCCCCCCATGCCACGGCGGCTTCCGGCTGATTTCTGTCTTCTGCGAATTGGACACACTCGCAGGACGTACCGTTAATTGATGGAGACTCGCCTGCGCCTTATTGTGATGACTGCGTTGTCCCCCAGACTTTTCGGTACATTTTTGTTGAATGTCCTAGTCTGTGTGATCTTCGTGCACGCTACCTGTCCCTGTACCGGGATGAGCTGGGTCGCTACCGCTTTTTTGTACTCTGGACGGGTTCGTGCACACTGACTTGAAGACTTTGACTTTTTTTGGATGAGGCTAGCCACCTCCACTTTATTTAACTTCTTTTTTTTCTTGTTTGGGGTGTTTCTTTGTAAGGTCGAACGTTCCTGCGCCGGGAGAGGTGGGCCTCCTCTCGACGCCGGAGAGTTCTTCCTGCTCGTTACCCTTTTCCTTTTCCTTTTTTAATTGTTAATGTTTTTGTTTTGTTTTATATATTTTATTTTAATGTAGCCTAGTACTAGGCTGTCGTGAGTACGGCGACTTCTGCCCAAGTAGGCAGTCGACAGATGGGAACAACCCCTCTTGCAGAGGTGTGGAAGCTTATCAAAAGAATCGAGGCCAAGTTCTCGTAGGACATGCCTCTTGTCTTCGGGACGACGGGGCCGCACTTTCGGACCCCACGTCCGTTGGGGAGTCCTTCACGACCGCATTCTCTAGCCAGGATGGTCCTAGACCAGCATTTAAAGCATGTCATGAGCTTGCTGAAGGCTGCTGATTGGACTTATATTCCTGAGGCAGGGAATATTTCAATGACCTGTTTACACTAAGCGAGCTGGTCTGGTGTCGAAATATGATCTGTTTGTTATCCTTGTTCAACAGGATCTGGACGGAGAGTATCTTTCCACATTCCTGGCGAATAGTTACCGTGCTTGCTTTTCTCCAGCTGGCGAGAGATCTATTCCGGTTGCTTTCCCTCCAATTTCTAGGTTAGGTTAGCTTATTTTATGGACAGCAGAAATAACCTTTCTTCTGTATAGTGCGGCTTTCTCTCTACTCAGGCTGAGAAGTGCTATGTGAGAGGCCTTCCTTCCAGTGGCTGATCCAGTCCTCCCCCCGAGGACTCTGCAAAAAGGGCATTAAACATTAATAATAGTTATCTTAGACAGCATTGATAATAAATAACAGTAATTCACACTGGAGTGAGCACGAATTCCATCGGATCCGAATTTTTTCTGCACATCAGAAAATTATGAATTGTAGTTTTTGGACGTCAGTTAAGGTATAATAATAAATTTAATAATTTTTTGAGATTTACCTGTATTTTTGACATGTATCATATAAGGTACACTCGATCGCAACGATTTAAAATATATATATATATATATATATATATATATATATATATATATATATATATTCTATTTTATTACATAACTTTATGAATACCAGAATACAAGTATGGCTTAAAAAAGGAATATAAACATAAACTGGTCTGAAATTTGGGGTGGGCTTCAGTCACTTAACCTGTTTCCTGGATCCAGTCCTGCTTCTTTGGCTGATAGCACTTTGCTGCAGTAGTTTTCGATCTCGAGAATGCCTATGGAACCCGCATGGCTATACAGTATAATGGAAATCCTCTTGTCTGAGTTTCTGCGAGGTCGTCAATTGCGTGTACGGGTGGGAGGAGCGCTTTCCGATTCAATAGGGCAAGGAGATCGTGTTCCTTAGGGAACTGTCGTCAGTGTCACTCTCCTTGCCATGAGTACGAACGGTATCACATCGCTGCTCCCGGAAGATGTTCTCGCTACCCTCTTCATAGATGACCTTTCGATCTCTTGTGGTGCGGCCCCGATACCTACCTTGGAACGTCGAAATCAACAGGCTCCACCGCCTCTTTTGCGGACAGTAGATTCGATCCCCTACATGGTCATTCCTTGGCAACGGTGCCTTCCGCGCCTCCCGTATAGTTTTTTTTCGTTCGTAATATATGTGATGGCATGGCTGCTGAAACTCTGGAAACTGTTGAGATCGTTTTCTGCTGGATTTATGGTCATGTAATGGTTGCTTGAAATCTGCCTACTGGCGAGGATAATAGGCTAAGGCACAATATGTACTGGCATAATGAGTTTCTCTGGCTACTCTCTTCTTGAGTAGGCGAAGCGGCCATAAACCTGAGAGGAATTAGGCTATGCTTGGAGGCTTGGATAATTGCTTGATGACACTTAAGCTTTTGTTGGGAACCTAACAAGCAACCATCAAATTCAGTGTGTGTCAACTTGATCAACCAAACGGTATTAGACAGTATATGGGTGTTTATCACTCTCACCATTACTGTCCATCATCTCTGCAAACTCGTACTCGGAGAGTTCAATGGGAAGCATAACATCTGTCAACTGCAACAAATTCAGTGAACTGGAAAAGATCCATTTACTCGGAACAAGAAAAGACCACTGCGGATAGTGTCCAGATCGATATTTTCACGATGTTGCCCTCTTGACTTGACAAGGCCTAGGGAATAGAGCTCTAGGTTGATTGGCAAGGAACCAAGAGATACTAAAAGGCTTCGCGATGCACCAGGGGTCTTTATTCTTCTGGTTTCTTCCCATCCCTTACTGATTATGGACATGGCATCACTGCCCTCCGATAACCCAGCAAGGAGACCTACTTTCTTTGCAAAAGTACATGTCTCAAAAGGGGTACACGTTCTCCGAGTCACTAGTTCTTAAATAGGTTCTTTTTTTTACTCGACCTATTCTTCGCGTTTCCTAGCCTCGACTTTCCTTACATTTTTGTTCTTTTTTGAGGTAAGTCCCTTTGCTTTTATTTTTAAAAAGTGATATTTCTTAGTACTAGGTTTAATTTGAGAGCCCATGCAAATTAAAAGCTCATATACGTAGAAAAACAGCGAGTTAAAACTAAGTCACACCCGCCACCGTGGCCAGAGCCGCCCAAAGTAAAAAACAAACAAAACAAAAACAAAACTAAACATTACAAAACTATCCTTGATAATTAATATGGAATGAATGATGGCAGACCATTGTCTCATTATCGCGAGCACCGTCTCCTACCCCATTCATCTACAGTAGTATCCACTGCAATTTAACATTTAACTAAATCATCGTTTCTCCTATTTAGACTTGAAGGAAGACCACAATTAGAGGAAGAAGTTCGACAGAAGTTGAAGTCCATTTTAGGAGACAGTTGGATCAGCAATTTCGGATTATTCCCGAAATCAACCTTTTCCCGCGCTGATCGTAATACCACTTTACTGGAAATTGGACCAAGGTAATTATTGATTACCAATACTATACTTTAAATTGGACCAGAGTAATGATTGTTTCAACTACAATTTTAATTCATCCTCATTAAGGTTTGATGTTCTTGACTAGTCTCAGAGCTCTTTATTATATATCTCTTAGCAGTTTTTATAGTTTTCTTCAGTTATTTTTAATACTCCATTCCCTTTTGATTTTCTTTCTTCCCCTACTTTGTAATTAATATGAATTAATTCCTGAAGATTTCGTCTTTGGGGGGAAAAAATGGAGCAATCAAAGGAGATGTCTTTGAGTCAATAAAAAAAATCCTCACGAAATCCATCGGAGGCACGGTAACTTGTCTAGAGGGGGTGTGAACGTAGAAGAAAACGGGAACAATTGCAAAGATTTAATGATCTCGCCGCGGAAACCAACGAAGGCAATTCCGAGTAAACGTGAAAAGAATATGGCGTGTTCAAAGGAGCTGGTAATTGGGTGTGTACACCTAGATTAAGTTAAACGATTTATAAGAATTTGGCGTGTACACAGGAGCCTGTATTTGTGTGTGTGCACCTACACTAAGTGTAACAGATGAAGACTAGTAATAAACCAAAGAATGACAGAAATGACGAAATCTGTAAAAATGTCCTAAGGTGCCAAAAAACCCTCATCGCGATCCTCGCCAGCAAGGAAATTCCAGCTGTGGTGGCGTTGTGGTATCTTGGAATATCCGGGGATCATTTAGCGAAGAGAAGACTCAAATATACAGACTCGGTCTCGTACGATCATAGATAGATGTTCGGGCATGTACCCTGCCTCGCCTCAGCATTTGGAATTGAAACAACTGCATAATGATAAATACTTTAACTCTTGTTTCGATGTTTCATATATATTTTTTTCAAATGATCTTTGCCCAATTATGTCATTTCTTTTCATATTTTATTCCCCGTTTTTTTTTCTATTTATATTTTATTTCATTTGTTCTTAACCCTCATTAATTCACAACTCGTTCATTCTCAATCTCCATTTTAACATGAATCGCACTACATATAGTCTTAATTCTCCTCAATCTTGTTTGTAAACACTTCGATCAATTTCTCTCCCATCCTCACTTGCACTCTTCATTTCTGTCCATTGACGAGGTATTGATATTCGAGGTGGAGTTTAAATAGATCGCAGAAAATGCGTATCAAAAAAACTAAGCTCCATTTGTCAATTTTTGTCCTTCCTAAGATAAACTACAACTAAATTAAGACTAATAAAAAAAGAGAAGTTGGAGAACAGGAAAGAAATTGCAGTTTAAAAATGGTCCCCATGCAAGCGAAGTGGCTTTTTAAGATTAAGCAACAAAAAACATCGAATTCTTGGTGTTGCGAATCATGATGTAATCAGTGATGATTTTGCGTATTTTTCCTATAAAACTTCCCTATGATTTCATTCTTATTCCATCCAAACTTGACAAAGTATTCCATTTTTCTCTTTAATTTTACTCAAAAGGACTTTCTAAACTGCTATTTCTTCCTTCCCAAATCAACAAATCACTCCCTCCTTTTATAGTGTCCTATTTTATCCTGCCGGAGACAAGAATTGGAATTTTGAGGCTGTTTCTTGTTAATTCATATTTTCCACGAACTATTTAAACACCGCTCATACCCTACTTATAACACGGTTTTTTTTTTTGCCTTAGACTAAGTTTTTCGACTGCTTGGAGCACAAATTGTGTCGGGATTTGCCGCTCGATGGGAATTGATGGAGTGCAGCGGCTCGAAAAGGCGTCTCGCTTCTTAGTGCGCTTCTCAGAGAAGCTCGAAGAGGAGCACAAGTTGAAGGTGAGCGACTAAACACAAAGTGATTGAATGATGAATAGGGTTCGGCAGGGGGAGGGTTAATTATTGGTTGGGGTTCATCAGAGGCGCCCCCGCAGCGGGGTACTCTGTCTAACTTGTTATACATGTTACCTCCCCGTGATGGGCGCGGGGATTTGCCTTCCTGGCCGCTGTGATGACGTGATTAAGCGCCCCGTCCAGTCCCAGCTTAGCCTCTTCTCCGTTCTGACGCCCTGTCCTC
Organism: Ceratothoa steindachneri; assembly: GCA_963969495.1. Taxonomy (NCBI): domain Eukaryota; kingdom Metazoa; phylum Arthropoda; class Malacostraca; order Isopoda; family Cymothoidae; genus Ceratothoa; species Ceratothoa steindachneri. The sequence continues at coordinate 33,960,561 of OZ018317.1, read as the reverse complement.
TTACCTTACTTCTTCACTTTGCATACAATCTCTACTACAACTTTCTCTGGTCAGCCTCTAATTACACAGGGTAGATACCGACCGGTTTTTTCTCATCCAACCATCCAAGATCGGGGGGAGGGGATAAGGCCTCTTCACCCCTGTGCACCGGTTGTGGGAGGCGAGTTTTTAACAACCTACTTAAATCCCACCCTCACCTTCCTCACACCCTCTTTCTCTCTCCTTTTCATAGTCTATCGACTTAACGCCGTGCCTAAGGTGGAGCCGCCATGCCGATGGGCTGCGAGATCATTAGGGGGGAGGAGTGGCCTCAAATGGCGGCAGCTGGCTTTGCCAGCCCCGTGTTCACCCCTCGAAGAGCAGGCTACTGCTTGGGGTGATGAGCGGTTAGCCCCGTGCTAAAAAGGGGGTCACCATGCCCAATGATGAATTAAAAAGAACTACTCTACCTTTCCCTCGACCATCGTCAGAGCCTCCATCGGGTAGCTCCCCTAAAAAAATGGAGGAGGTCCCCTCCTGTGCTTTCTCAGGGGACCCTCCAAATTTCCTCTCCTCCACCTACGGGTGTAGGGGACTCCCCCTCACCCCCTTCTCTGGGTGTGCGCTTGGGTGCCTCCCTATTTCCAGTTGCAGTCCCTCCTTTTCTTTCAAAAGGATCTTCAATGGGGTCGAACCCGGGCTAGGTGCCAAGCACAGAACCGGTGTCCGCTCCTATGTAAGCTCCACCTCAGACGGCTCAGGTTCCCGAGTCCTCACAAGGAGAGGAGGGATCTCCTCTCCTGGCTGTTGCTCATATGATGGGCAACACCTTCTCAATTTGAGAGAAGAATCTTGCCGAGGCCGGCCTATCTGACCTAGGGGCTCCTGCCGGTGGAGGAGAGAAGCGGGTTCATTCCCTGCCCGGCAACATGATCCATCAGAGGGGAGCTCTAGCTAACGTGATTGGCAGAGAGCCGAAGGTGACTCGTTTCTAGTACGGGAGCCTTATTGCGAATGCGGCGGATCCCTCCGAGGTGGCCAAGATAAGTGCTCTTCGGACACTTGTTGGCACGCCTGTGAGTGTGACACCACACTCTACCATGAACTTCGTGAAAGGGGTAGTTTATGCGAGGTAACTCGTGGACTACTCCATAGATGACATCACCTTAGAGCTGGCCGACAATGGGGCTGTCAAGGTCGAACATGTGATGATAAAACAGGGAGCGGCCTAGAGACACACCTCTACACTCTTCGTCACGTTCGACTATGACAAGATCCCTGAGTCGGTGCGTGCCGGTTGGTATCGGTACCGCGTGAAGGCATTCGTGCCCTTGCCGCGGAGGTGCTACTACTGCCACCGCTTCGGCTATACTAATCGCTTCTCGACGTGCAAAGTCAGGGTTACCCCAAGTCTGTGTAAGTTGCTCCAAGGCCACAGACGATAAATCCAACTCGTATGTGGCTAAGCATGTCAATTGCAGATAGCCGCACCCCGCTTATTCGAAGCAATGTGGTGCGTCTTTCCTTGAGAAAGAAATCCGCCGAGAGATTTCCTCTACTCCTATTTTTATAGGTAAGGCGACTTTCCCCTAACCCCCTTCTCTAGATTTGCTCTCGGACGACTCCACTAGTAGACGAGCGGTGGTACCTCTTTCCCTTTCACAAAGGACCGCCAAAATCGACAGCTTCTAGTTATGACCTACTCAATAGGACAAACCGACTTAGAGATGCAAGGGTTGTCATGTTCCGTCGGTCCGTCCTCCCTGGAGGACAGACCCCAATGTAGTTGTCTACATGCCATAGGCATAGTGTCCCCTCGGTCGGATTCCCCGGCATCCTGGGATAGGAGGCACTTTCAGCCCTATCTCAAGATTAAGAAGACAGTCCAGGGGTTCCGGGGATAGAGGGTCGCCTGCCATATCGACAGTCGACCAGGCCAAGACTGAAATACGGCCCGGGGGCTCCCGTAGTCTGAGAGACTTAGAAAGTAGGATGAGTGAAGCCTCAGTGAAGTCGGAGGCCCTTCATGGAGAGTGTGCCCAGCGTCTTCGAGCGCGCCGGCTTAAAGTGTTTCTTTATTATCCTTCTAATGCTGGAAGTATGTTGTCCAAAGGATACATGCTCCATCAACGCTAAGCATTAGTTTAGGCTCTAAGTAGAGAACCGAAGGTTCCCGTTTCTGGACTGGAGCCTTTCTGGTAAATGCGGTGGACCCTCCCCAGGCAGCTATCGTGAGTCGTCTACGAACCCTAGAGGGCTCGTCTGTGCAAGTGACAATTAACTTCACCATAAATTTGGCGAAATGGGTCGTATATGCGAGGTAACTTGTAGACTACTTCTTAAAAGAGATCACCGAACAAAGAACGGTCAATGTGCAACATGTGCTGGCAGGCTCCCTGAGTCGATGTTTTTCCGTTGGTATCGCTATCGCGTCAAGACATTTGTGCTACTGCGGCGGAGGTGTTACCATTGCCACTGCTATGCCATACAAATCGAGCTTACAGACGTGTTAGCACGTCTGTAAGGCTTTGTTGTTTAATCGTTCATTTATTTGACCTTTTTACTCATCTGCAGCCGAGTGTGAATTTCGAAAGGAGAACTCGATCCACCACACTGGTCTCCGCCTTGCGATCGGTGCCTTCCGCACGCCAATTATTAAGAACCTGTCTATCGATGTTGAGGAGATGCCACTTGTTTTGTGTTCTGCATAGTACAATATGTGCTTGTACGCACGGACCTGGCGACTCCTTCATTTACCAAGCGTTCTAATTGCATTCACGGCCGATCTCGACAGTCCCCATGCCGCCAAAGATGCCAGTCATACACAAAGCTCTTCGGGTTTAATGCTAGAAAACTCCTATAAGACCTCGGTGTAGCTTTCGGGGCGCTGGTGCCTCTGGTTCTGCTGAGAGCGCCTCTGTTCCCCAAACCTGGACGTCACCAGGAGTATTGATTTAGACCTTTTTTGAGCGCACCTTGTTTCACGCTGGATCCGTGCTAGTGTACACGGGTGGTTCCAAGTTAGAAATGGTGGTTTTATTCCACGCCGTGATTCCTTCTGTTTGAAATCAGCGGGACTCTACCAGGAGCTGCGTCTGTATTTACGGACGAGCTGGTTGCGATACACCACTCGCACGGGAGATAACGCGTTGTTCCCATTTCGGAGACCGAATTGTCATCTATAGCGACTCATAAAGCCCCCTGAGTGATCTCGGTGGATTGGAATCTCCCTCATCCCATAGTTCGCGGTATTTGTGACGTGACGGTTGTCGCGAGCCAGGGGGATGTCCATGCTATCTTCTTCAGGGTTCCTGGACATATGAGAATTGCGGAGAATGAGCGCACCAATTAGGGTACGAAAGATTTCGCGAGGACTAGGCGACCAGACCAGCGCTTCGCTCTTCTTCGCACACAACATGATATGAATTAGGTCGGCCCTCCGGGCTGCTCGGCAAAGAAATTGGATACGGCCAATCGCAACTTAAAGTTGTGTGACATAGCGAAGCCACTGTTCTCGTGAACGTACCACACTGTCTCTGTGGATCCAGGTCGCTTTTTGTCGTTTCCGAATCGGACACACTTGCGGAACATTCTTTGAGTGTACCAGTCTGGGTGATCCTGCGCACGTTACCTGTCCTGGTACCGGGGTGAGCGAAGTATCTACCCTTTCCTCTTTATACTCGACACCCCGTAAGGAGCGCGGTGATTTGCCTTCCTGGTCGACGTGCTGCTGACGGGACTCAGTTCCCGGTCCGGCCCCAGCCTAGCCTCTTCTCCGTCTTTCTGACAGCCTTTGTTTTCTACCCTACTTCCTCACTTTCCCTACAACGTCTCCAACAACTTTCTTTGGTCGGCCTCTAATTTCTCAGGGTAGACACCGACCAGCTTCCTCTCAACCAAATATCCTGGATCGGGGTTAGGGGAAGGGGACATCGTTTCCTCAACCCTGAGCTCCGGCCTCGGGTGGTGGGCCTTTAACAACCTTCTTCATCCCTACCCACACCTTCCTCACATCCCCTTTCTTTCTCCTTTCAATCTCTATCGAATTTTACCACGAGCCTTAGGTGGAGCCTCCATGCCGATGGGCTGCCATGCCACTAGGCGTGAGAAGTGGCCTAAAATGACGGAAGCTGGGTCTGCTGGCGCCGGATTCACCCCTCACAGAGCGGGATACTGCCTGGAGTGATTATCGTTTGCGTCCCAAGAAAAGACCAGGGTCAGCATCATTTTACAAATGATGGAGCCACCTTCCGGCAGCTCCAAGGAAAAATGGATGTCTTCCTCCCTGTGCTTTCGCCAGGGTACTATCCAAACTACTTCTACGGGAGAGAAGGCTTACTCCTTTTCTATGACTACGGGTAAAGGGGACTCCCCCTCACCCACTTCTCTGGAGACGCCTTTGGGCGACTTCCTCTTAACAGTGGCAGTTCCCCCTTTGCTTTCCAAGTGAACTGACAACAAAGCAGGCAGGCGGCCCATAATTGACCGCTCCCGTTGGTAGCGGCACGATAGGGCCAACCCCCTTAGAGGGTCGAAGGAAGAAAGAGCCCATCGGCCCATGCCTTCCGAAGACCTGCGAGCCTGGATAATGAGTTTACAGGAGGTCAACGTACGTGCCCCCCTCTTTTCCCCATGGGTGCCGGTTCGCTGACAAAGACAAGATTACCAAATTACCAAAGGTAACTCGAATGGGACCGATGATGTCTTGTGTGGGGGGGGGGCACATGGAGGCCCACCTTGAGATAGACATGGTCCTGGAGATGACCCAGCCCCAGATGGTAAGATCCTCCATGTGGTCGAACCCGGACTCAGTGCCAAGCACAGAACCCTTGTCCACCCCTATGCAGGCTCCTCCTTAGACAGCTAGGGGCCCAAGCCTCACAAGGAGAGTATAGATTGCCTACCCTGGCTGGTGCTCCTGTGCCAGGCAGGTCCTTCTCCATTTCAGAGAAGAATCTTGCCGAGGCCGGCTCATCTGGTCTAGGGGCTCCTACCGGCAGGGGAGAGAATCGAGTTCATCCCTCGCCCTCCTCCTTCTTCGAATCTATGTGGTGCGTATCTCCTTAAGAAGAAAATCCTGGCCGTTCTTGCCCAGGATCGTCTCTCATTTTGCGAGGCTAAGGACTTGGTCTTGGCGCGCCCGACGCTCTCTGGGACGACCTATGCCTCAATGGCCCCTCCAGGCCAACGAGCACGGTCATTTCCGCGCCTATTTGGAATCCTTTGCGAGTTCTACCCACCCCGGGTGCTTCCCTGGTAAAGCTGGCGGCACATAGGGTTCACACCCAGCCCCGGCTAAAACCAGGGCTCCCCTTCCTTCCCCAGCGTCACAGTTTCTCGTAAGGCGAAACAGCCGCGCGCTTCTACCGAGTCGTTAGATTCACAGGAGGCAAGCACCCTGAAGAGGGTCATGATGCCCAATTCCTGGGTTCCTAAAGCTGCCCCCCGAAAAGTGAAGGGCACTAAAGGAGCTTTGGCTCCTTCGCTCACACCAAATGGTATGCTGAGTGGCTCGAAGACTGTGGATCTTCCAAAAGAGGGCGCCCCGCTGCCGAAGTCGCACTACCTGCCTAAAGTTTCGAGGCGAAGGGAGAAAAAGACTCGCATGGCGAGCCCTACCTCCCTCGATAAGTCCTCGAAGGCGACAGCGGATTGTCCAGCCAACAGCGCTCGGAGTACTGCTTCGGGGAAGCGTATGGTCATTCCCGTGATGGTCTTCTCTTCGTAAAGGGCCCCCGCATCTCCTCCGAGCTAGGCCTGGAGGGCATATTCCTTCAATCAAATTGCTGCGGACTCTGGGCCAACTGTGAGGAGCTGCGGGAGCTCGTTTCCTCCCATTCTCCGTGAACTATCTTTTTCAGGAGACCATGCTGGGCGCGTACTCACTGCCCACCCTCCCGGGGTATAATAGCGATTTTGTGACTCCACCACCACGTGATGGGGGCCGGGCTGGAGGATGCGCGACAGGCATGATGTGTACGATCTTCTCTTCTCTTTAGATGCCTCTATTCAGGCAGTAGCTGTGCAGCTGGACCTGGATAGGAGGTATACTGTTATTTTCGCGTACATTCCACGGTCAGCCGACTTCGATGCAGGGGACTCTCGCCGCGTCGTGGCACGGTTGCCGAGGCCCTTTCACTTGCTCGGAGATCTGAACGGTAGACACTCCCTTTGTGGAGATTTCTCGAATAATCCCAGGGGTCAAATCCTTGCCGTCCTGATCGACGAGCTGGAGATAGGCGTCATAAATGTGGTTGAGTTTACGCATCACTGCCCGAGAACTGCTTCATTTTCCTCTCTCGATATATCTTTGTGCTCTCCGGATGCACAGCCTAATTTGTGATGGTGGGTGGTCGATGACCTCTATGTTAGTGATCACTTTCCCATTCAATCTCGATCCCTGAGTCCGTGGCGGGATCATTCGAGATCGCTTTCTCCGCATTCGCTAGCCCGGATTTGGCATTTAATTTGGCGTCCTGATGTCGCGGATGGCCGCCGACTGGATTTCATGTCCATAGCGGAGAACCCTTTAACGACAGGTTTATATTAAGTGAGTTGCGTTCCACTCTCGTTTCGTGCGCGGACACCCCCCCCCCCCGGTCAAGATGATGTCACGTACGCCATGCTTCGACACTTGGGTGAGCAAGGCATAGCCTTTCTGTTAGATTTGTTCGACAGGATCTGGGTAGAGGGTATCTCTCCGAGGAGAGATCAGTCTACCACGGCGGATTTTCGTTCAATTTTTCTCACCTCCTACGTGTGCAAATCGAATGGGAAATCGGTGAATGTTAGATTAGCCTTCTTTCTAGACAGCGGAAGCCATCCGTTTTCTGCACAATGCAGCTTCAGCAAGTTTCATTAAATTGCCGTCTGTGAGGCTCTCCTCCGTAGACATCACTACGCCACGGTGTTTTTCGATCTGGAGAAGTCCTATCATCTCGCATGGTGATACGGTATCATGGAGACTCTACACTTGATGTGGGTGAGGGGTAAGCCCCTCAATTTTTATACGAGTTTTTTAGAGATTGTCGATTCCACGTTTAGGTTGTGGGTGGAGCCTTCTCGGACTCAATGAGGGCAGGAAAGGGGGTGTCTCGCAAGAAAGTGTCCTCAGTCACACTCTTTACCTTGAGCATTAACGGCATCTCCTCGGTGCTGCCAAAAGATGTTCTCGCTACGCTCTATGTGAACGACCTTTCGATCTCTTTTGCAACCGCCCAGATGCCAACTCTGGAGCGTCGAATCCAACAGGCATTGAACCGTGCCTCTCTCTATGCCGAAGCGCACAGGCTTTGGTTTTCCTGTCCAAGGCTAAGGTGGACCATTTCTGCCGCCATCCACGGCTCCATCTTGACACAGACTTGTTTCTCAACGGGTTGCGCCTGGAAGTGGTAGACTCTCACTGTTTCCTTTGTCTTGTATTTGACCGACGCCTCACCTGGGAGGCTCATATTCGCAGCCTTAGGAACTCTTGCAGCCGCGACGTGGATACTGTTCGCTCCATGATGTTCAGCGCATGAGGTGATGATAAAGCTAGTGCCTTACGTTTTATAGATCCTTGGTTCGTTCGAAACTCTATGTCGCGGTATGACATTATATTATATCAATACCATATTATATCTATGAGGGAGGGGACTAATAACTTAAAGGCGAACCGACAAGGGTGGGGGGCGCCACGAGTTTCGATGCGCGGAGCAGTGAGAAAAGAGTGCAAAACGAGGTCAAGTAAAATTTGGGCAATGGCAAAGCTCAAGGTTATTTAAAGAGGCCTGTACAAAAATATAATTCTATTTACATAAAATAAGAGAATCAATGGGCAAAATTAAATTGGTAAATGAGAGTGGAATTGCAGAGTTATGCATCAGACTGAAGTTAGAAATTAATGCGTTACAGAAGGAGACTATTCCAATTGGGAGGGTTAACTCAAATGGGTTGCTGAAGGGGGAGAGGGGTTGGCTTACGGAGGATTCCGGGTGAGACGTCAGGGTAAGGTTTCACGGATGTCTTCTGCAGGCAATAAAAGTGAGGGCGAGGACACTCGGAGCTTCTGAGCGGGAAGTTGACGTGATGTCGGTTCTCAAAAGGGGGGGGGAAGGTAACGTCCGGTCTAGGGGAGAGTATTTCGGCTACCTAAACAAGAGGAGGGCTTCGACAGTAGTTGATGAGTGGAGTCGGAAAAATCGCTCGGTGGCGATCGTCAAATGGAATTACCTCACTGGCTGGGCTAATTCCAACACACAAAAAGTTCAGCCGTCACTTTGCTTCGTTTTAAGCACCTGACTTGGAACTAGGGAATTGCTTCTTGGATCTTGGTGGGACTCCTCAACTCTGTCTCTCCCACCTGGAAGACGAACCCTATATATCCGAGGCTCCCCTCGCAGGGGTGGGGAAAACAGCGCTACTCTTGAATGGCCTCGAATCTTCACGCCCAGGCGATTCTAACCCGCGAAAAGGTGGTCCGAGGTGGATACGGTTCGAGTCTGCCGCTTGTGAAGGGGAAGAGGCTTACCAATTTAAGCCTAACCAAATTCTAGAATTTTCTTTAGCGCATGGACGTCACTTCCGTGCTGTAAAAGAAATTCCACGTGGAATTCCCACACACATCTCCCATCCGAAAGATGATGCTTTACAGAGCAGTTGCGTAGGAAAGGATCATCCCACGCGTCGAACTAGAATTATCAAGGGTCTAGGGAAATTCTGACCTGCTACGACAGGTGTACACGCAAAAAAAAAACGTGAATCTGAGCTCAGTGGGGAATTTACGGACATACGCCTTAAACGGGTCAATTCTAGAGACAATTTAACTAGCACAATTTTAAATTAAAAAATCACAGAACATTGGCAACATTTCAGTGGAACCAAAAAAAAAGATGCAATTAAATGGAGGCATGAATATGGGACTAATGACTAAACAACTTAGTGGACCCCCCAAAAAAAATCATAATTAAGAACATTATGAGATAATATATACAATTCACGTGGAAAACCTTCGCTCCCGCCGGAGTACGGATGAGGTAATCCATGGATCCTCTAGCTTCGAGGACGGGGTAGGGTCCCTTCCACTGGTGAAGGAGTTTGTTGCTTTCCGTGGGAAGTAGCACCAGCACCTCCGCGCCAGGCTTAAATTTTCGTTCTCTTGACTTAAGGTCAAAGTAGGTCTTATACCTCTCAATAAGTCCTTCTTCACGAGATACGACACTCGCTTGTTACCTCGGGTGGACTTACGCTCAAGGGTTTGAGTTTTCTCCCAAAGGGGGAGGAGAGTTGCGCACTCCTTATGGGCGTGGGCAAACCTGTCGCTTCGGAGGGGTGGAACTCCGGGTTGAGAGGGGTTTTCAGGGAAACGGGTGCATGGGATTCCAGGGCTGCCTGTGTACGGGTAATCACGGGCTGGGCCACGGGATGGTCGTGGATTACGGGGTTCTGACCGATCAAAACGAAGCAGAGCTGAATTAGGGCCGCTACCACTTCGGCCCAACCAGATATATAGTCACACTCGATATGACGACGAGTTACTGGGAAACGAATGGCCCAGCCAAGTAGTCGTGGACTACCGCAAACTTCTTGTGGTTGGGGCTAACGGGGGGGAAGTAGGTCCTCAGACACTACGATGCAGGTGAACGGATGCGAGTTTTATGCATCCGCAGCCGAGTGTTTATTGCGAAAGGTGGATTGGATCTACCACACTGGCCTTCGCCTTGCGACCGGTGCCTTCCGCACTTCCCCCATTGAGAGCCTGTTGGTCGATGCTGGGGAGATGCCACTCGCTCTGCGCCACGTGCAGTGCATCACCCGCCAGTACGCGCGAGCCCGGCGCCTCCCTCAGTCGCCAACAACTCTAACTGCTTCCGCAGCTGATCTCAATGGTGCCTATGCCGCCGAGAGACGCCAGTCATACCCTAAGCCCTTTGGGTTTAGGGCCAGGAAACTCCTTCGAGAGCTAGATATAGCTCTCGGGCCGGTGGAGCCCCTGGTTCTGCCCAGAACGCCACCCTGGAGGGTACCACATTTTTTTATTTGTCGCCACGCCTATGCTCCCAAAGCTTGTACGGCACCGGGAGTATTGCGTTCGACCTTTTTGGAGCATACATCGTGTCACGCTGGAACTGTGCCAGTGTATACGGATGGCTCCAAGTCCCATGAGGGGGTCGGCTTCCACGCCGTATCCACTCTGTTTGAAGTCAGCGGGGCTCTACCAGGCGCTGCGTCTGTCTTCACGGCCGAGCTGGTGGCAATACACCACTCGGTACGGGAGATTACGCGATGTGCCCGGTTCGGAGACCGGATTGTGATCTATAGCGACTCACAAAGCGCCCTGAGTGTTCTCGGGGCATTGGAATCTCCGCATCCCCTGGTTCGCGATATCCGTGACGCCACGGTTTTGGCGAGCCGGGCAGATGTCGAGATTATCTTCTGCTGGGTTCCTGGACATGTAGGAATTGCGGGGAATGAGCGCGTTGATGAGGGCGCCAAAGAGTCCGCGAGGACTCTGCCACCGGACCAGCGTTTCGCTCTTCCTCACACCGACTACATGGCATGAATACGGGCAGCTCTTCGGACTGCTTGGCCAAGAAGATGTGAGACGGTCAAAGGGAACTTAGTTGCGTGCCATTGCGCCGCGACTGTTCCCATGGACCTATCCCCCAATGCCGCGACGGCTTCAGGTTGCTTTCTGTCGTCTCCGAATCGGACACACTCGTGTGACGCATCGCTATTTGATGGAGCGCTCGCCTGCACCGTATTGCGACGACTGCGTTGTCCCCCAGACTGTTCGTCACATTCTTGTCGAATGTCCCAGTCTGGGTGATCTTCGCGCACGTTACCTGTCTCGGTACCGGGATGGGCATGGTCACTACCGCCTGTCCTTTGTACTCGGGACGAGTGCGTGCACATTGACTGGTGGACTTGTTGACTTTTGGGGGGAGGCCGGCCTTTTCCCTTTCATTTAACCAGGTTTAATTGTTGTTTTTGTTATTGTTTTTGTTATTGTTTTTGTTATTGTTTTGATATTGTTATTGTTATTTCTTTTTATTGTTGTTTCCTGTTCAAATTTTTTAAAGTAGCCTAGAACTAGGCTGTTTGTTTACGGCGACTTATGCCTAAGTCGGGAGTCGCCAGATAGCACCTTAATTAAAAAAAAAAAATACGATGCAGGTGCACCTAGTGTCACGGACGAGGGTGGATACTCGGTGACCGTTCACAGTTCCGTTCTCGAATTTTAATCCACCAGGGTTGTTCTCATTAAAGAGGAAGTTTACCTAATAGACCGGATCTTTGGTGGGTGAGGGAGGATCGGGGTCTCCTGAGGCGACGGAGGAGGAGCAGGGGCGGCCCAGATTTGGTGTACTTAGTGGGACTGAGAGTTTGCGAATCAGGGGTTTTGAGGACAGTTCGTGCGGTAATGGCCGGAACTCCGCAGGTGTAGCAGATGATCGGGTTCTTTTGGTACGGCACAACCGTGGGAAAAGAAACGAGGGGCTTGACGTCTCGGTGTTCCGATGGATGGAAGTTTCTTGGCTTCGATGGACTAAGAACTTTGGTAAATCTTGGAACCAATTCAGGAGGGGTCATAGAACCATAAAATTTAGTTTGGGGGGTGATTGGGGAGACTTTTTAACATCCTTAGGGTATAAATTGTGACTACCCGCGTAGACATCGACCTCTTCCAAGCACTCCTTGAAAGTGGCACAAAGTTTATCCTTAATGAAGGCGCGAATTTTGGGAGCCACGGTAGCTAAAAGCTGATCCCTAAGGAAGAAGTGCAGAAGGGACTCGAAGACATGGGGAATCTTGCATGCATCAAGGCAACATTGAAGGTTTCTTTGGAGGATGTACCTGTTTTGTCGAAATGTTTGGCCAGGGCGGATCCTTTCCTGGCGGAATCGGGAGCGGTAGAATTCGCTATTCATATGAACAGCGGCTAACAATTCGGACTTTAACGTGGAATAGTCCAAAGTTGCTTCCGGGGGAAGGGATACGAAGATATCCCTAACTGGACGTTTAGGGGGGAGAGTAAGCGAGCGACGCCATCATTTTCGAGATCTCATTTATTGATCTGAATGATTCTCTCAAAATGGGTAAAAAATGACCCAAAGTCCTCTCCATCATTTAAAGCGGGAAGTTTGACTGAAGGAGTTTGGGGAATTTCAGCCCGGGAACCGATGGACTGAAAATCCATTTGATTTCGGCTCATTTCCAGCTCATGCTGCCTAATTTGTTCACGTTCATCCATCTTTATTTTGTTGTTCTCCATCTCTGTTTTTCTTAGTTCCTCTTCCATCTCCATTTTGTTCTTCTCCATCTCCATATTTCTTAGTTCCGCTTCCCTTCGCTTTGCCCGTTCGTTCCTCTCTTCTTCCTGTACGTAATTTAGAAGGTCTTTGCCCAAAAGACCTAACATTTCGCCCTGACTCTTGAATTTTTCGAAGGATGACATTGTTACGCAGGTAACTGAGGGAGCACTGATACGCGAACGAGCTAGGACACTACCCACGCGAAATGAATACTTGAATATTCGTGAAGGCCTTGTTCACAAAAAAAAATATGATACAGCTACCTACCTCTGCTGTTTCTAAGCGCGAAAAAAATAAAATGGTCCTACCGGAATTAGGACACCAGAGACCTTAACTCTTTTGGATTAATAACCAGGAGAGTCTCCAAAATTCAAACACAATAAAAAAAATTAATTACCTGGGGTCCAACACAAAATCTAAAAAGATTAACGTTCCACTGATCTTCAATTAACTTGAACTTGCCTTCTGCCAGTACAATACAAAAATTAAAATAGAAGGGATAGACGTGAATAACGAGCGAACTTCTAATGTCAAAATTAAAATGACACGGGTTCGTAAAAACCCCAAACACACTTGACACCAAAATGATATATGTATATTAATAACTATATATGTCGTGGTATGACATTATATTATATCAATACCATATTACATCTATGGGAGAGGGGACTAATAACTTAAAGGGGACGGCGCCACGAGTTTCGATGCACGCAGCAGTGAGAAAAGAGTGCAAAACGAGGTCAAGTAAAATTTGGGCAATGGCAAAGCTCAAGGTTATTTAATGCCTAATGCCTAAGTCGGCAGTCGCCAGATAGCCCCTTAATTAAAAAAAATATATATATCGAGAGCTTTCGGGACATTGGAATCTCCGCATCTTCTGGTTCGCGATATTCGTGACGCCACGGTTTTGGCGACCCGGGCGGATGTTGAGATTATCTTCTGCTGGGTTCCTGGACAGATAGTAATTGTGGTGAATGAGCACGCCGATGAGGGCGCCAAGGAATCCACGAGGACTGGTCGACCAGACCAGCGTTTCGCTCTTCCTCAGACCTACTATATGGCAGGAATACGGGCTGCCTTTTGGGTGGCTTGGCAAAGAAGAAGATGTGAGATGGTCGAGAGAAACTTAAAGTTACGTGCCATTGCGTCGCGAATGATTCCATGGACCTATCCCCCAATGCTGCGAAAGCTTCAGGTTGTTTTCTGTCGTCTCCGAATTGGACACCCTCGCGGCACGCACTGCCATTTGATGGATCGCTCTCCTGCAACTTACTGCGACGACTGCGCTGTCCCTCAGATTGTTTGGCACATTTGTATTGAATGTCCCAGTCTGGGTGATCTTCGTGCCTGTTACATGTACCGGGACGAGCTGGTCGCTACCGTTTGCCCCTTGTACTCCGGACTGGTTCTTGCACACCAACCTGCGGACTCTACGACATTTTGGAGGAGGCTGGTCTCCCCCACTTTATTTGACTCTTTCTTGTGGGTCGCAAGCTTGCGCCGGAGGGAGGCTTGCCTACCTCGACTCTGGAGCGCGCTTCCTTCTTGTTAGCTTTTTGTTTTTGGTTTTAGTCTATGATCTCTTTATCCTTGTTATTTGTTTTTTTAATATAACATAGTCGTGGACTGTATTGAGTACGGCGACTTATGCCCATGTATGCAGTCGCCAGATGCTTCCCCCCCCAAAAAAAAAGAGTACTCTACATGGGTTCGTGCACACCAGAATGTGGGATTTTTGAGTTTTGTGGGGAGCCTGGCCTCCTCCATTGTATATATTTGTTTCTGTGTATTTGGATACATGCTCGGGCCCCAGAGAGAGCAGCCGTTCCTCCTCACTTAATCTTGTTCCCCTTTATTTTTGTTGTTGTTGATGTGATTTCTTGTTTCTCTTGTCATGTCTTAGTTTTTTTGGGGGGGAGGGGGTCTAATCTTAGTTTAAAAATAACTATACACTAAATAATTACTGCCACTGTGCCCTCGAATGGAGTCGCCAGATTGGTGCTTATTAAAAAAAAAAGATCCGTTTAAAATAATGGAATTATTAAATGGATTTAAATAAAGTATAAATCCATCCTTAAAATTATTTCTAAATCCATTTATTTTCCTCCACAGCTCATCCATTCCCTCTACGATCCAATGACTCAGCAACTTTATGGCGAGCCTCTAGAAACCTTCCAAGAAAATAAAATTCCTGAAAAATGGCGCACAGTCGATGTCATAGGAGGGGGCAGACGCGCCCTTGAAGAAGTGAACGTGTCTATGGGTAAGCTTGGGGTAGTTAACAAGAACTTCGTCCGCTCTTTTATATCAGGTTGGCATGAAAATAATGCCCGATTTTCTGAAATAAAGTTTTAGATATTTATTAAAGTAGTGCCTTGTGGCAGCCACTCGAAACCAATTCTTGATGTGGTTGGATGTATGGCAATGGACATTGTTCTCCTGAAATCTAGCTTCATTTTTTGGTGTTGTGGGATGCAATTTCTGGATAGAGAGCTCTAAAACTTGTAAGAACCTGTTGGTATAAGTTGTTTAGTTTATTATACCGTGGCATAAAAACATTTCCCCTTGCCCAAATGTAGACATGAAGCCCCATACAATGATAGGTTGGTAGAAAGTAATTCCGATTTTCTAGAATAAATTTTTAGACACTATTGATAAATTAGTGCTTCTAGTTGTTGTTTAGGAATGTTACAATGATTATTTATACCATTTTCTTTTATATCATAAAAAAATGTTCATAATCATTTTCGGTATTCACGCTTATATTCGTCCCATCTAAAGATCACTTTAGACATGCTTTATTCATAAAGGTGTCAATGCAAGTACATACAGCGGCAAAATCCATTCAGAACACTTTTGGAGATGATGCAGTATAAAGAAAAGTTGCAAGAGGTGATTTTCCATTTTCCGAAGTAGGGATTTCCGTCTAAAAGACAGACCAAAAGATCTTCCAAAAGAGCTTAATTCCAAAGAGTTGGAAGCTGTTGTTACAACAAATACTGCCACAACTTCTAGGGAACTCGCAAAACAATTTCACATAACCCATACGATTGTCCTATGCAAACTGAAAAGGATTGGAAAGGTTCCACTGATTGGGAAAGAGACCCGGCGAATCTGCAACAGCTTGTTGCTTGCTTTGGTCATTGCTTTCACAGCACTTTCAGGCACCATTTTGTTACTAGTGATGAGAAGTGGATCCTTTATCAGTCGAGGAAGCAGAATTTCTCAACAACCGAGAGGAGGATTTCATCCCCCCAAAATAATGTTAAGTGTATAGTGGGATATTTAAAGAATTGTCTATTACGAACTGTTAGACAACACTCCAACTCTTAATGCTAATCTCCACTGCCATCAACTTCGTCGTTTGAAGCTGCCTTTGGCCAAAAGTGTCATCCTCCATCACGATAATGCCCGTCCTCACACACCTCTAATGACCAAAGATCTCTTGGAGGAGCTTGGTTGGGAGATATTGCTTCTCCTTCCATATTCTCCTGACCTTGATCCTTCTGATTATCACTTGTTATGGCGATCATGGAACCATTTAGATGATCTTAGGTTGACATCAAGAGAAGAGGTTGAAAACGAGTTGGCTTCAGATTTTGTATCAAATCCTACAGAAATTTACACGCGTGGCATTTATAAGCTTGTTTACTGATGGTATGAGGCTCTAGGAAGCAATGGAGGTTGTGTTTATGATTAACTATTTACATAGTCATATTTTTTTTAATAGCCTAAAATAGGAAATTACTTTCGTTACAACCCGATATTTTTTTTCCCAAGCCCTAAAGGTTAAAAACGCTTAATATATCTTCTTTAGGTTGTGTAGTCATGGTGGTAGTAGAGAGGCGCGCCGCTAACATAATTACATTAAAAAATAATTAATATTAACCATAAAAACAAACTCCTTTTCTTCCTTATCTTCAAACGAGCGAACGTAAATTAGTTCGCTTCATGGCATTTAAAGATGGCTTCACAATCCCCCCAAAAAATTCATTTTAAGATTATTTTGATCAACTTTCTGCGTAATTAAGAAATGCAAACAACTTATAATCAAAATATAATATTAACAAACCCACGTTAACCAAGCAAAGCTCCAACACATCGAATAGATCATTTACGCAAATAATAAGAACAGAGACGTAAACAATCTAATTCGCCATTTTGATGCATTCTTGCGTTGCTAAATCGGGTTGAAATATTGACTTTTCGTGACTTTATAAAGTGATACACCCTTTCCGCCATCAAGAGATTATTACTCTTAAGACACTTAAGTTTTTTTAGCTTGTTTGGCGTGGAAAAACCTTTATAAAATAGCACGCGAGGCTGAATATGAAGACCTATTAGTTTTTATATCCAGAGGGCTTGGAATTAAAGATCTAGTATTATCTCTACGCGAAGGCTTGAGAATTTAATATAAAGCCTATTATTTTTCTCTGCTGAGTCTCATGGATTAAAGATTACGCCTATTTTTTCCCTGGTAAAGGCTATGGAATTAAAGAGAATAGCTTATTATTTGGTATGTATATATCTGTGAAGGCTTGGGAATTAAAGATAAAGGCCTATCATTTTCTTTCTGCAAAGGTTTGATAATTAAAAAATAAAGCCTATTACTGTATGTTATCTGTGAAGGCTTGGCATTCGACGAGTGGGATTTGGATTATTACACACACTTGTTCTGCGAGAAGATCGGCCGAAATCCTACCACGGTGGAACTGTTCGACCTGGCTCAGTCGAATTCCGAGCATTCTCGTCACTGGTTCTTTAAGGTACGTCACAAATGGAAAAGAGGCCTTAGATAAAAGTCCTGAAGTAAAAAAAAAAGACACTAAGGCTACCAAAAGTCAACAGAGGCTTCAGTAACTCTACTAGCCTCATTCGAAGCTTTGTTTTCAAGAGCAGGTTTGATATGCGAGGGTAAGATTATTGCTTTTCACGTCTTAAGACATGAATTTGTACATATCATCATTATCATCATCATCACTAACTCTATAATTCAAGAAGGGGATTTTTTTGAGTATATGAATAATAATTTCATCTTAGTTTGGTTATGACATATTTTTTTATCAAGGTTATTTCTAATAATTCTTTTAGAATATCAAAAAACAAAAAATGAAGTTCAGAAATAAATATAAGTATCAAAATTTTGTGATATTTTGTAAGGGGAGAAATTTAGTTTAGAGTTCCTTTTTAAAATTATTATAATTGGCGAAGTTCAGAAAATGTATAAAAATTTAACCATGGCTGTTTTTTTTAGATTTTAAATTTTAATCTTAGCAGCGAAGCGCAAGTTCCGAGTGGCGAAGCCATTGCCTGGTTTTAATATTATTGTATATTTGGAGTTGGATTGTAGAGCTTTTGACGAGCCTTGAATAGAGATACCTTCAAGTCGATGTTAATAGACATTAGCCTTTAGATGTAGTTTATGGAGGGATATGGCAGTGGATTGAGTCGTGGCTTAGTGTCAGACACCAAAGAGTTAGTATATGTAGATGGGATTAAATCTGAGTGGAGAATGTTGCCAGCGGGGTTCCTCAGGGGGCAGTGATGGGGCCGTTGTTGTTCCTGATTTTTATTAATGATCTTGACTTGGGTATAAGTAACGACCTGAGAAAATTTGCCGATGATACTAGGTTAGGTAGGATTTTAAGGTCCGACTCTGATGCCGAGTTATTACAAGATGAATTGACCACTTTCTCCCAATGGACAGAGAAATCGCAAATGAAATTTTAACATAAGCAAGTTCAGTGTACTTGGTATAGGTAAGTGTAATCTACTGAATAATTATAAATTGATTCTTTTAACGTTTAAACTCATCTTTCACTCTTTGCTGAGTCTTAAAGGCGCGAAAAAGAGAATGGAAGATTTAAAAGAAGTGCAAAAGATGGCCTTAGAGAGAGCATCACTTTCTCTTGTGGCATTGGGGTCCGTAGGTCGTGGTTCTCTTCTAGGTTATAGTTTTATTTATAACCCCTCGCGAGGTTATAAATGGAATAGCATAGTTTTAGGAAGGTCAGAATGCGAAAGAGACTTGGGTGTCTTAGTTAGTTCGACCTCCGGCCTAGAAAGCAGTGCATAAGTGCTAGGAATAAAGCTAATAAGGTATTAGGAAGGAGTGTAAGTAATAGGAGTGATGATGTCATTCTGAAACTGTACCTGACATTACTTAGGCCTCATCTTGACTATGCGGTTCAATTTTGGTCTCCATATTATAGGATGAATATTGGTTTGCTAGAGTCTGTTCAATGAAAGATGACTAAGATGATTCATTGGTTGATGAGCAAAGAATGATGACTAAGATGATTTATCATGGGTTGAGGAGGTTACCTTTTGGTGGAAGGCTTAAGAGTCTAAATCTTCATAGATTAAAAAAAGGAGAAGATTTCGATGGTGACTTGATTGATGCCTTCAAGTAGGTAAAAGGCTATAAGACATGGGCAAGTTTCTTATTTCTAGCGAAAAGGATAGGAAACGTAGCAATGGGTTTAAGTTGGACAAGTTTAGGTTTAGGAAAGAGATTGGTAGAAATTGGTTTATAGATCGAGTGCTAGATGAATGGAGTAGGCTCTCTAGTCAGGTGATAGAAGCGCCCTCCTTGCGGAGTTTTAGGAATAGACTGGATAGATTTATGGATGAGGATGCTGTGAGGTGGGACTGAACTGGCTGATAGATTTAATGATGATGATTCTAGGTGGGACTGAACTGAGTGATGGGAACAGGAGCTGCCTCGTATAGGCTATTGATTAGCCTTTTGCAGACTCCTTTTCTTCTGTCCTTAAATTAGTATACCAAAGCCAAATAAGGTAGGCTTTAGGTGAGTGTACCAACGTCTAAAGTAGCCTTAGTTAAGGTAGCTGCTCTAGCAGAACGCTGAGTAGCGATTAGATTACGTACCGTCTTGATTACGTTATTAAGAGTTTAGTATTTAACAAAATAATCTAAGAGTATGGTATTTAAAAAAAGATTTTATAAAAATCCCATGAATTTTGCAGGGAATTTATGAAGTGAACGGCGAGAAACTTCCTCATTCCCTCATGGATTTGGTCATCCAAACCAACAAACCGGAATCAACAAATCCTAACAACGTTATTAAATTTTCCGATAATTCGAGGTAGAACATTCTAAAATTGTTGATTTTGTTAGTTCTTTTTATTAAAACTACTACTTCTTCGTTTTCTTTTTCTTTTTATTTCTCTTTTTCTTTTATTTTTTTCTTCTTTTTCCCTACCCGGGGTCGCCGTCTTTGAGTCATTTCATTTGGTAAAAGACTCATCCATTAATGCTTGGGTAAAGATTTTACGGACGGAAGCCTTTCCTGACTCCTACGAGTACCTTCCATATTTATCCGGGCTTGCATTGGGACCGGCACTGAGTTGGGCTGGCTCTCCCCCCCCCCCCTAGTGGCTAGGAAAATGTTCAAAATACATAAATACATCAAAAACTTGGAGTAATAAAGAGAATTGCCAGAACTAGAGTCGATGTCATTTTAACCTCGCATCCTTTTTTATTAAAACACGGAATAGGAAAAAAACTTCATTTATTTTGTTTTTTTTAGTCTATACTGTTTTAAAAGTTTTAGATTAGCAGAACGGTATTTTGACCTATTAGCCTATTAACACCCACTTTCCTATTTCTTTATATTTTTAAGTGCTTATATTAAATCATTTTTAGTGTTATTTTATAGTTTCATAATTTACTTAACAAAATATTCAGAATTTTGGTTTTAATAGGTTATAACCCTTAATCATTTATTGTTATTCGTGTTCTTTTTTTTATTCTCTTGTGCATGACCTGGTTCTTTGAAGGGGTTTAAAATATCCCCGGGATGAAAGAGGTTCTCTATTGCAATCCTTAGTCACCAATGAATTTGTTCTCAATTCATATTTTTTTGAGCTGTTACTTGAATGGAGTCCCCCTCCAGTTAAGCCACATTATGTGTGGTTAAATTTCTGCCGGGTGGGGGGGAGAGGCTTAAATCGTCGTTTCCTTGAGCAGTTGTCATATTCTGACTCAACCCTCGTGCCGTACCAACTCGGGACGAGTGCGTGCACATTGACTGGTGGACTTATAGACTTTTGGGGAGAGGCCGGCCTTCTCCCTTTTATTTAACTAGTTTTTTTTTTCTTTGTACGTCGCACGTTCCTGCACCGCGGGACACCCCCTCCCCCCGACGCAGGAGCTTGCTTCCTCCTTATTATTGTTATTCATTCTTATTTTAAAGTAGCCTAGTGCTAGGCTGTCCTGAGTGCGGCGACTTGTGCCCAAGTGGGTAGTCGCCAGATGGGCTCTTAACAAAAAAAAATTGTGTCGTACCTCGCGTAGGCCACCATTGAGAAACGTTCCAAGAAACTGGATATCAGTGGTAAAATATATAAAGAAAGAAGCGCCTTTTTGACCTCTGCTTTTCGAACTGTTGTTGTTGCATTGCTCCTCAGTTGCAGATGAGATCTCTGCTTCCTCCAACCGCTTGGGAGATTAAGGAAGAAGCCCTTTGATCCTTTAGTCTGCGCTTTAGACACCGTTAAAGTTCCCACAATTAAATAGGACCGGCCTTGTTCCTGGTAGTTTGACGTGTATTTCAACGACACCAGCATTTGTGATTGTATAGTCGGTTCTTGACTTTCTTAATTCTTTCCAAGCCTCCTTTTCATTCTTTATTACCCCGTTTCCCTTTTTATCTTAACAGGACACTGTCCAGTGGCAGGCCTTGGCATCCATCGATGCCAGAGTCTGAGAAAAAAGTAGGAGACGCGATTTGTAGAGTAGTTGAGAGAATAGGCCACTGTTAGTAGGCCGGGGCCGGAAAGTCGTACCTCTCAAGATTATTGGACGATTCCCGGGTTTATTATAGCGTGGTTCCAGGCCAGCGCCTCCGACCTTTTAGCGGGGTCGCAGTTGGTCTCAGAGAATGTCCCCGTTTGGGGGGCGCTTCTCGGGCGCTACCAGTTACCAGTCCCGTTACCGAAATGACCGGGGTCCCTTGTACTCGGGAAGGATTCGTGCACACCTGACTGTAGTATTATACGATTCTTGTGTAATTTGGGGGTGGGGGTGGGATACTCAGGGAAGAGTCTCATTCCGGCAATTGATCATCTTCCCTTTTAGTTTGTTGGGTTTCGCTGGGATGTTTCATTGGGGTCTTTTCTACAATTATTAATATAGCCCCAAAATAGGCCATTCTTTATTTCGGTGGATAGGCCTCTGATGGCAGTGGTCAGTTGAGATACTAAAAAACAAGATCAAAAGACCTAAGTCGAGTTATCTCAAATATTTTGATTTATGACCATATGACCCTCAAAACCTTCAATAATTCCTTGATTAACCTCTGGGGGGACTTTGGCACTTACAGTAAACCCTCTATATATCGAACCTCAATATAACGAATTTCGGATATAACGAACCAAATTTCCTGTCCGAACTCCATCGGGTTTAACAGGCAAGCGTTACGACCAGCCTGGGCGAGTGTTGGTGTGTCGCATGTCTCCTACAGTTCAAGGTATCAATACTATGTTGTGTAGTCCACTTAACTTTATTAGTAATTACATACGTAATACATATCCATAACGAACTTGGTTCGTTATTTCCATTGCTTTTAACGCCCATCGGGTTTAATGAACTTTCGGCTTTAACGAACGACCCCCCGCCCCATATAGTTCGTTATATCGAGGGTTTACTGTATATCATTCTTAGGAGAATGTAAAAAAAACCATAAGGATTTCAAATTTCGTTAGAATCGGCCCGATAGTTACGATGTTATCCCGCCCCCCCTAAAAAAACGGTGGAAAGTAAAATGGTTACCATCTGACCGTCGACCTATGGACCGACATAGTAACTTATAAGAGTCGCACGCGACTAAAAATCTCCTCCAGTGGGAAGCTAACACCATGCCCATTGAATATACTCTCGTTGGTCTTTTTTTCTCGCCTTTATGAACCGTTTTAACAACAGTGTAGAGAAGTGTTTTGGCATATTTTGTTGATTGTGTTAAAACCCGTCTTTTATTCCAGCGCAATTAAAGGGTGGACTATTCCGGCGATGATCCCGTCCGATCCCAAATGTGAAAGTCGCTTCAAAATCGAGAATAAAAGTCGTCACATCCTTTTTACGGCGGAGACTCACAATTTCCCCACTGGTGTTTCGCCTTTCAGGTACGCCCGGGAGGGTCGGGAAGGGGGAAGCTACCTCCAGATACGGAAAGATGTTTTAGGGGAGAGGAAGACTTAATGGCATTGGCATCTCGCCGCGACTGTTCCCATGGACCTTTCCTTTGGCAGCGAAAACGGATGTATGGAAGAGGAGCGAAGAGCACCTCTTCCTTGTTTTGGAGCGGACTACTTAGATACAATCGTCCTATTATTTGCTACTCCGACGACGGGGGGTAAAACGCCATGGTATGAAAGACCTTAAAGTTAGCAACCAGTGCATTTCTCACCTGCCTAGATAACCAGGAATTTCTCCAGTTCGATAGCAATTCCTACCCAAGGAGCGTTTTCAGTTCTTCCGACTTCCTACCTCTTTTTCTTATCAATCTAACGAACTTTATTCCCGTCTTCTCCACGCTCTGCTGTAGAAGACTTAAAATAAACACTTAAATGAAGTTCTTCGCTCGTGAATACCTTAAGGTATACAAACGCTCCCCCTCATGAACCACATTACCCGACCGTTCGTCAGTGTTCACCTGTAGGAGAGTCTGTTCTTCCCGACACCTATTCGTTCTCCCTCGCAAGTCCTCAAGTCTCTCGCGCACCAAGAGCGTCAAATTTCGATCCAAACTTTAAAAACTATTGAGCGGTTAACCTAGATTCATATTATTTTCATGGGCTCTTGTTAAGATGAGGTATCCTAAAGGTTTGGGGGAGTCGATATAACTTAACCTAACCTGACCTGACCTAACCTAACCTAACCTGACCTTACCTAACCTAACCTGACCTAACCTATTCTAGATTAGGTTAGTTTAGGTCATATTAGGGTCGAAAAACCTTAGGGCGCCTCACTTTTATAAGGTCCTTTTCATGTAGCCAAAGTTGCAGTTACCTGGATTTAAGTTGTGATAATTTTCACGTTGTATAATGTGGTTTTATATCAATGATTGCCCACCTGCGTACATTGCAGGTTACCTTAATTACCTGGTATACGAGTAATTTTTTTTTTCTCGGTTAGATTATTTAATCTCCCTTGCGCAAACTCCTGTTTACATTTTGTATAATAAACTCGTGGAGCTTTTGAAAAATAAAGTTCCAAAACATCCAATATAAAAGTAAATGACCAAAAAATAAGATAATTTATAGTTTAGGTTTGGTGATTGAGCGTTGCGATCGAATCGCCTGTTTACAGTGCCATAGAAAACCTAAACGAGGGAAATTCCAACCAACCAAGTTAATAACTTTCTCATAATTTCGGTTGTAGTTACAGGACACGATACCTACCCAATTTAATCGAGTCATTGTCAAATTGACCTATTTTAACAATAGGGCTGCCAAATTATAAAACCTTACGAAGTATATTTAACCATGAAAAGAGTATTTAATGCATCATTGGTTATCTTTTCATTTACCACTCTACTCAAATCACTTTAACTGGTTTATCAGTTTCATTCCTACTTCGAGATTAACTCATTTATCAAATGATAGACTAAAGTCTCAGCCATACTATGTCTTCGTTTTTCATCTAAATTAAATTTCCAAACCACTTAGCCATGAAGTTTGGTACCTGGTTCCTTAAATATATCGTAAAAAGTTATTTGCTCTGGAGGAATAATTGTTTGTATATATAGAACTATAAGAAATGGTTAAGCAAACTTAGAGTCCACTGATGCACAGTGGACTCGAAAGTTGCGAGTTCGTTCAACACACGAGATTTCTCAGTCTCATGTGACTTCCAAGAACAATGTCATACGCACAAATCGATGTTAACTGATACTAATACATATAGTAAATCACTTTACAGGTACACAGTCTTCGATGTATTGGTGTTAACAACTGTTACTAATAAATATAATATATTACTTTAATGGTACAAAGACTTCGCCCTATCCGATCGAAATTTGAATCTCAACCTCTGACAAATATGGCCAAATAGTTTAGGTTCTTTCAAGTTACGTTGCGTATCCATATATTTTAAAATGCTGATAAAAGGGTTTATTTTCTCATGGTTACATTTAGTTCAGTGGTGTTTGTATTTGTAAGTTTGCCTTAAATATATATTATTAAGTGATGGATGTCATTTGTGTTAGGAAAAAATAAGGAAAGGTCCCGTGACCTTTAGACACCTAGGTTTGACGCAGACACTATACAGCATATAATTTCTCCCGACGCATTGAATTGATACAAGAATATATTTAGTGGGGCGACAACGGGTACTGGAGGAAGAATTCGAGACGTTCAAGCAGCAGGAAGAGGTGGTCATGTGATCGCCGGCACAGCAGGCTATTGCTTCGGAAATCTTCATATACCAGGTAGGTCCGTACAAAGGGTGTCTCTAATCTTACCTCATTTAGCATGCGCTAGGAAGGGCCATACACTGGATCCATCAATTCGCATATTCGGGTGCTTTATCGGCAAATTTGTATAATAGATCTAATCCTACCGCTCCTTGAGGGCCAAAGAAGGTGAGGGGCATGATTCGTTGATTTGATTTTTTTAACAACGTTGGTTACCTTAGTTGGAGGGGATTTCTTAGTAAGCTGGAAGGCCCGAAAGAAAGGGTTGGTTACACTATCCCAAGAGAGTGTGCTTTCGCAGGAGTGGACTTTCAATCTAAGGGGGCTTCTTATTCAGCACGGGAGGCAGGACATGACTTGCGAGAAATTGTCAACAAAAAAAGAGTTGCAAAGAGCCGGGGGTCAACTCGTACGACTTGCTCCGGAATTTTGGTGATTTTGAATTTAAACGATGTTTGATGAGCTGAATTCCTCTAGCTTCATAATAAGTGTGAAGTCTGCATATATACTTATATACACATTCATAGTTATATGCACATATACACATCATATTCACATGTATAGTTATACCCACATATACACTGTTATGTATACAGAGGTGGGCAGTATTTAAATACATTTATGTATTTAAAATTGTATTTTTAAATACATTTGAAATCATATATTTAAATACTTTTTAAAGTATTTAAATACTTTTGGCAAATACTTTACTGATAATAGGTTTATATAGCTGTTAAGAACATGTAATGCATGTTTTAGAGTGTCGCAACTTGTATGACACAAACTGTTGACTGCGTGAGCCGGAGAGGGCAGACTGCTTGCATCAGTTCATATTCAGTTAGCAGATGATCACAGTTGTGTTCGGTTGTATAGTGAGAGCGCTCAGCGATATTTCAAATGCTGCATGGCAACTTCAGCTTCTTCGAAAGAGTGTGAAATGGAGAGATTGGACAATAATAAAGACGAGGAAGATAAAGAATCATTTATTTAAAGTCATCCTTTACTAGATGGTAAATTTTTTAGAATGAAATCTTCCGACAGAAAAAAAGTGAAGTGTGTATGTATATCATGCAATGGCAAAATCTCTGCGGCGAGCAATGCTACTTCCAATCTACACATTTATTTGAAGGTAAGAATTTATTAAAGCTAATTATGTGATATTTAATTGAATTGACAAGTTTCACTATTTCTTATTTTTTTAAAAAATGGCAAAATTGCTTGTAGCTAATGATAATGTTAAGTAGCGTAGGTTTACCATGCACGAACCTACTTGCTTTCCTTTGCAACACCTTCATTTATAGTATATGCTGATAGAATTTAACGTGAATTATGGCAACGTGAAACAAATGTCCTTAAATTATCTGATCATGTATATTTATAAACAGAGAAAGCATCCTGCTTTGGTGCAAAAATCGGATACATACGTGACAGCTCAAAGAAATGTTTAAAAAAATGTTCAGTATTAGACGATGGTCCTCCATGCAGCGGTGTTAAAGTAAAGACACTACCGGAATGTTTTGCGTGGAATACTAAGAAATTCAAACAATCTGTTGTTGATAAGCCGATTGCAGATTTTATAATACAAGGTGTGCATCCCCTATCAAACATGGAGCAACCAGCTTTTGTGAGATTAATTAAAGGTGAGTTCTGAGTTACAAATGTTGTTTACAATTATACTATTAGTAGTACAGTTTAAGCTCTTATAACGACCGAATACTAAAGCGTTCGGATCATTGGTCACTACATAGGCTATATAACTAAGTTAAATAAAGGAAGACATATACAAACAACAGAGGTTAATATATTGCATTAATTTCATGAGAATCCACATACATAGATTCTTAAAACGCGCTATCATTTACTTGAAGATATTATTGAATAAAAATTTCAGGAATAATTAGTACAATTATTGATCGATTATATGTAGTTATTAGATGAATTCCTAAAACGATGTATTTCGTTATAGTAGCAATACCTGTATATCATTATGTCAAAACTAGCATGCCCGCCAGTCAAATCAAAAATGTAGAAAATAAAGCTTTATAGTGTATATATTCCTAACGATACTGAAAGTCAATATTTTACCATGTAATTCTGAATATGAAGGACTAACAATATATTTGTGAATTAATGTACCAGTCCTATATAGCTATTGGATATTCATATAGCTACATTTTATATATAAAATTTTATATGCATACCACATATTCTCATTTCACTGTGAAAATCAGTTTGTCACAATCACACATTCCACTACCGCAGGTCTAAATTCTTCAGTTGACGTCATTTCAAGGCGGACGCTAGACCGAAATCTTACTGCAGATATTTGGTCAACTCGTCACCGTAGTTTTTTGGGGCGTTACAGTTCATTGGATACGTTAAGATTTTGCTCTTTATGAAATTGAAAAAGTTTTTACAGTTAGGGAGTCATCATCTCTTGGCTGAAAGCAGACCTATTTGTTGGTGGAATTTATCTCGATTATATTATGTACAATTTATGGAAACATTTATGAGACAAACATTGGACTGTTATTTAATTTTTTTTTCAATTTTAGGAAGCTGCTCTTGTTCGTCACAGTGGAGTATTGGCATGTTGTCGTCGCTTCAAAAGAACATAACTACATCAAGATTGCTGAACATATGGAAAATATCATCAATGAATACGATATCCCTCTGCAGAAAATCACGAGGGCCGTCACTGATAATGGCTCTAATTTTGTTAAAGCGTTTAAGGAATTTGCAGTCACTGCTGTAAATGTGTCCACAGATTCAGAAGATGGAATCCACGTAGGTGAAGAAGATCAGGGTGAACACGAGCTGGAGGATAGTTTCTTAATGAGAAGTGCCTTAGATCAGGAAGAAAACCTTTCGTCTGACCCATACAGCTTCAGCCTACCTAAGCAAGTGCGCTGTGCTTCACACACACTGTCTCGTCGCCACAACTGATGCAAATCAGGCACTGAAAATATCTTCTTTTGCAAATATCAATCATGCTGCTATGGGAAAATGCTCAGCATTATGGAACAAAAGCGGTCGTCCAAAATCAGCAGAGATTATCAAAATTGTTATCAACTGCTCATTAAAGGTGAAACTCTCTGTTTGATGCATTGCCATTACTTTTAAAACACAAGGACAAATTACATTAACAAAATGACGTCCCTTGAACTTCCATGGTTCAGAAATCACGAAATTGAATTTCTTGGGGAGTATGTCTCAGTTTTTGGCTCCCTTGCAGTGGCAATTAATCGCTTACAGGAAGAACAAAACTGTTTTTATCGAGAATTTCTCCCTACCTTGCTCACTGTGGAGAAAAAACTGAAGAGCCTTCAGTCACGTTCTCTGAAATTTCGCCAATCTCTTCTAAGTGCAGTCACTAAGGGCTTTGAAAAACGCTACCAATTTTATTTGACCTTGACAAAAAAAAACAGATATCCAAAATAGATATCCAAACATAAAAAAATTATTTATTAAATACAACACCACCCTTCCGTCGTCAGCTCCTGTGGAATGGCTCTTCTCTTTAGGAGGATTAACCTTATCTGACGAAACAGTTCAGCAACTGATATTACTTAAATGTAATGCTGATATAAATAGCTAACTGAAATTTCATATTATGGAACTTTCTTTTTCTTTTTTTTTGTAATACCCAAGTCCAATTGTCATCAAATCCTACATTAGTAATTTTAATATACAACTTCATTTTAATGGATATTTTTTTGTGATACCAATGGTCCTTAGCGATTGTCATTATATATCATGTATTTGAAATGTTGTCAAAATGTATCTAAATACATTTAATGTATTTAGTATTTAAATACTAAATACATTTTCAAAATATATTTATTATTTATTATCTAAATACAGTTAGTATCTGAATACATTTTACTCGTGTATTTAATATTTAAATACTTTAAATGTATTTAGTGCCCACTTCTGTATGTATATCATATTTACCGAAGGACGACGATATAAGTCTACAGATACTGCATATAGTATAATTTAAAAGGTCGTAATAAAATTAAATTAGTTGCCATTTTTGTCTATTTAAGTTACTCCTTATGTTCATATGCTTTATTACATTAATATATTTTTTTATTTTAATAATGATTCCTATGTAAAGGGAGAACATTTATATTACTTTCCTATTATGGACGGACATTTTTTTGTTTGCTTCTCTATTATCAACAGCAATTCTTTTTTCAATTTCCTATCATCATTGAGTTTCGATTATAAACATTTTTTAAGGTCTCTCTGTCAACTGTCTCCAATGCCATAAGTGAAAGAAAGGAAGGATAAAGAAATAAGAACGATAGAAGAAAAAAAAATGGAAGGAATGAATGTATAACTAACGATGGAAGAAATTAAGAAAAGAAATAGGGCGGGGGTATCGGTGCAGCTGGTGAGACGAGCAGCGAAAATTAACTACAAAGACCTTTCCTAAATGCCCTAACTAGGTATTAAGCTATTAATCCCTAATTAGGGGTGGTCCGTGTGCACTGTGACAAACACATGCACACCAAAATCATGTACACGATCACGAAAAAACTACACTTTTAGTTGTTTTAATGTGTCAAACGGTTCCCACCACTACTATAAACGCGGAAACTTGCATTGGAGAAAGAATGAGACATGGAAGAGATTGAAAGCAAAAAATGGGTAACGTGAATAAGGATGATAAAACCTTGAATATCAAACCTCGGCGCATAAAACAAAGTCGCTCTAATCAGCAACCATCAAATATCAAAGGACCTTTGGGCACAGGACAAAGTCGGCTTTTAAATCTGTTTGTTTTCAGGTTACGAACTGGAGTGGGAAGAGAACAGCCACTACCCCTCCAATTTCGCGTCTCCTCTTGAAGTGGTAATCGAGGCTTCGAACGGTGCATCTGACTATGGTAACAAGTTCGGTGAACCGGTCATCTGCGGCTTCTCGCGATCCTTCGGGATCACTATTGGTAAGAAGCTTCGCGTGATCCTTCGGGTTAACGCTGACGGGATCCAGCGCTCCGTCCGGCCCCAGCTTAGCCTCTCTTCCTTCTTTCAGATAGCCTGTATTTCTCTCCTACCTCGTGGCTTTTCATACAACCTCTCCCACAACTTTCTCTGGTCAGCCTCTAATTTTAAAGGGTAGAAGCTGACCTCCTTCTCAGCCAATCGTCCCGAATCGGGGCTGAGGGAGGAGGGGACAATGTCCAC
This sequence comes from Ceratothoa steindachneri, assembly GCA_963969495.1. Lineage (NCBI taxonomy): Eukaryota > Metazoa > Arthropoda > Malacostraca > Isopoda > Cymothoidae > Ceratothoa > Ceratothoa steindachneri. The sequence goes on along the minus strand of OZ018317.1, from coordinate 33,930,658 downwards.
TAAACCCTGAGCTCCGGTCTGGGGTGGTTGGCTTTTAACAACCTGCTTCATCCCCACCCATACCTTCCTCACATCCCTTTTCCTCTCCTCTTCACAATCTATCTTTTTTTACGCCGTGTTCAAGGTGGAGCCGCCATGCCGAAGGACTGCCAGGCCACCAGGCGGGAGGGGTGGTCCCAAATGGCGGCGCCTGGCTCTGCCGGGCCTGTAAGCACCTCTTGCAGTGCGGGCTACTGCAAAAGGTGGTGAGTGATTGCGTCCCGTAAAACAAAGAGGGTCACCATGCCCAATGATGAAAAACAAAAACATCTCCCCTTAATTCACCCTAAAACAAGGGAGCCGCCCTCGTGCAGCTCCACAGAAAAGATGGAGGTCCCCCCCCCCCTGTGCTTGCGCAGGGGACCCTCCATACCTCTTTAACCGGAGAGGAGGCTTACTCCTCTCCTACGCCTACGGGTGTAGGGGACTCCCCCTCACCCCCTTCTTTGGAGGTGCTTTCGGGCACCTCCCTATCTCCAGCGGCAGTCCCTCCTTTGCTTTCTAAGGGGACTGCCAAGAAAGCCAGCAGGCAGCCCATTGCCGACCGCCCCTCGTGCAAGCGGCTCGGTAGGGCAAACCCCCTTAAGGGGGGAGAGGGAAGCCAGGCCCCTTCGGTCGCTTCCCTCAAAAGACCTGCTGGCAAGAATATTAAACCTTGCCAGGGTCAAGGCCTGGGCCTCCCCACTAAAGACTTATGACGCTGCCAAGGGGACCTGCGATGTCCTGGGAGGGGATGGCCAACTGGAAGCCCCTCCTGTGATAGACATAGTCCTTGAGGAAAACCAGCCTCAGACGGTAGGGCCTTCCATGGGGGGGAATCCGGGCTCGGTGCCAAGCACCGAACCCGAATCCGCCCCTATGCAAGGTCCTCCTCAAACGGCTGGGGCCTCCGAGGCAGCAAAAGGAGGGAAGGGATCTCCTCTGGCCGGTGCCTTTGCGACCACCAGGACCTTTTCCATTTCGGAGAAGGACCTGGCTGAGGCCGGTCCATCTGGCCTAGGGGCTTCTGTCGGCGGAGGAGAGAAGCGGGTTCATGTCCCGCCCACCTCTCCTAAAAAGAAGAAAAAGACAAGAAAGACTAAGAAGACTCGGGGCTCCTCTCCATCCGCGGGGGCTGTGTGGACGGATGGGTCTGCTGCCACTTTGGCAAGCGACCAAGCCAAGACCGGCACATCCGGCCCCTCTGCCCCCCCGGGTACGGAGCTCCTGACTATGACAAAGACGAAAAGTGCACAGGGTGGAGCCTCGATGACATCAGGGCCCCTGATTCAGAGGTTACCTGGAGTTTTCGAGCCCGCTGGCTTAAAACGCTTCCCCGTTATTCGATCCACTGATGGTACCATTTTGTCCAAGGGCAACATGATCCATCAGAGGAGAGGATTAGCTAGTGCAATTGGTAGAGAGCCGAAGGTGACCCGTTTCTCGGACGGGAGCCATCTGGCCAATGCGGCGAATCCCGCCGAGGTGGCCAAGATAAGTGCTCTTCGGACACTTCATGGCACCCCGGTAAGTGTGACGCTGCACTCTACCATGAACTTTGTGAAAGGAGTAGTTTATGCGAGGAAACTCGTTGAATACTCCATTGAGGACATTACCCTAGAGCTGGCTGACCATGGGGCGGTCAAGGTCGAACGTGTGATTAGAAAACAGGGAGGGGCCTCGAGACCGACCCCTACACTCTTTGTCACGTTCGACTGTGACAAACTCCCTGAGTCGGTGCGTGCCGGTTGGTACGCTACCGCATGAAGGCATTCGTGCCACTGCCGCGGCGGTGCTATTACTGTCACCGCTTCGGCCATACGAATCGCTCATGTAGACGTGCAAAGTCGGGGTCACCCGAAAGCTGTGTAAATTGCTCCAAGGTCGCACACGATAAGTCCAAATCGTGTGTGGCCAAGTGTGTCAATTGCGGAGAGCTGCATCCCGCTTCTTCGAAGCAATGTGGTGCATATCTCCTTGAGAAAGAAATCCTGGCCGTTCAGGCCCAGGATCGACTCTCATTCCGTGAGGCAAAGGACTTGGTCCTGGTGCGCCCGGCTCTGCCTGGGACGTCATATGCCTCAATAGTTAGAAAGGCACCCTCTGCTCCTGGCCCATGCAGGCCAACGAGCATGGTTGTTTCCGCGCCCATTCGGAGCCCTTCTGCGGGTTCTACCCAACCTGGGCGCTCCCCTGGTAAAGCTGGCGGAAAAAAGGGTTCATACCCTGCCCTGGCTAAAACCAGGGCTCCCCCCTCTTCCCCCAGCGTGACCGTTTCCCGTAAGACGAAACGGCCACGCGCCTCCACCGAGTCGTTAGACTCACATGAGGCAACACCCCTGAAGATGGTCGCTAGGCCATTTTCCGGGGTTCCTAAAGCTGTTCCCCAAAAGGAGGACAGCAACAAAGGAGCTTCGGCCCCTTCGCCCACGCCCCGAGGTGGAGCGAGTGGCTCGGAGACTGTGGTTCCTCGAAAAGAGGCCCCCCCGCCTCCGAAGCCGCAACGCCCGCCTAAGGTTTCGAGGCGGAGGGAGGAAAAGACTCGCATGGCAAGCCCAACCTCCCCCAATAAGTCCTCGAAGGCAACAGCGCCTTCAGCGCTTTGTCCGGCCAACAGCGCCCGGTGTTCTGCCCCCGGCAAGCGTACGGCCATTCTCGTGAGGGTCTTCAATTCGAGGAGGGCCCCCGCGTCTCCTCCGAGCTAGGCCTGGAGGGCATATTCCTTCAATGGAATTGCCGTGGACTCCGGGCCAACTGGGAGGAGCTGCGGAGGCTCGTCTCGTCCCGTTCCCCGTTAGCTGTATTTTTGAAGGAGACCATGCTAGGCGCGTGCCCGCTGCCTGCCCTCCCAGGGTATAAGGGTCTTGCGACCCCACCACTGCGGGATGGCCGGGCTCGGGGATGCGCGGTTTACACCCGGCATGATGTCTCCGTTCTTCCTTTCTCTTTAGATACCTCCTTTCAGGCAGTGGCTGTGCAGCTGCACCTGGATAGGAGGTATACTATCATTTCTGCGTACATTCCACCGTCAGCTGACTTCGACGCGGGGGACTTCCGCCGCGTCGTGGCACGGTTGCTGAGGTCCTATCTCTTGCTTGGAGATCTGAGCGGCAGGCATCCTCTCTGGGGAGATTACTCCATAAATCCCAGGGGACAAGTCCTTGCCGATCTGATCGAAGAGCTTGGGATGGGTGTCCTAAACGTGGATGAGTTTACGCATCACTGTCCGAGAACCGCTTCATTTTCTTGCCGTGACCTATCTTTGTGCTCTTCGGATGCACAGCCTGATTTTGAATGGGGGGTGGTCGATGACCTCCATGGTAGTGATCACTTTCCCATTCAAATATCATTTTCAGGGCAACTGCCGCCTGAGAGACCACCTCGGTGGTGCTTGGCGCGGGCGCGGAGGCCTGCATTTCAGGAAATGACTGAATTCTCTATCTCAGTCGAGGAGTTTAGGTCGGTAGATGAGGCCGTTGAGTTCTTCTCCGGCAACCTCATCACCGAGGGCCTGACTACTATTCTTAGGACGTCTGGCCGTTTTGTACGCCGACCACTCCCATGGTGGTCGGCCGAGAGTAAGACGACCCTCAAGCAGAAGCGTTATGCCTACATGCGCTATAAGCGCCGCCCGAACGATTTCACTGTCGCTGAATTTCGTCGGGCTCGGGCTAGGATCCGGTATATTTCGAAGCACGCCCGCCGCTCTTCTTGGCGGGCATACGTGTCTTCACTTAACGGGAAGACCCCTTTAGCTGAGGTGTGGAAGAGAGTCAAAAGGATTCGGGGCAAGTTCTTGCAGGACCCCCCTCCCGTTCTCCAGGAGAATGACCGCAATCTCGGACCCCGCGTCCGTGGCGGAATCCTTAGCGACCGCTTTTTCCGCATTTTCTAGCCGTGATGCTGCTCCGCCAGCATTCAATGCACGTCGTGATGTCGCGGAAGGCCGCTGGCTGGACTTTACCTCCAGAGGCGGAGAACCCTTCAACCATAAGTTTACTGTGAGTGAGTTGCGTTCCGCTCTCGTTTCGTGCGCGGACACCGCCCATGGTCCGGACGATGTCCCGTACGTCATGCTTCGACACCTGGGTGAGCGAGGCATGGCCTTTCTGTTAGATTTGTTCAACAGGATCTGGGTGGAAGGTCTTCTCCCAGACTCCTGGCTAATCGCTACTGTGCTCGCCTTTCGCAAGCCAGGGAGAGATCACTATACTCCGACCGGTTTCCGCCCAATCTCTCTAACCTCTTGCGTGTGCAAGTTGATGGAGAAATTGGTAAATGTTAGATTAGCCTATTTCCTGGACAGCGGAGGCCATCTGTCTTCTGCACAGTGCGGCTTCCGTAAGTTCCACTCCACGTCGGATGCTCTGCTCCGACTGGAAAATGCCATCTGCGAGGCTTTCCTTCGTAGACAGCACTACGCCACGGTGTTTTTTGATCTGGAGAAGGCCTATGATACCGCATGGTGATACGGTATCATGGAGACTCTCCACACGATGGGGGCGAGGGGACGCCTCCCAATGTTTATATCTGAATTTTTGCGAGATCGTCGATTCCGCGTACGGGTGGGGGGAGCCCTCTCCAGCCCAAAGGAGCAGGAAGAGGGTGTCCCGCAGGAAAGTGACCTCAGTGTCACACTCTTTGCCCTGAGCATCAACGGCATCACCTCCGTGCTGCCGGAAGATGTTCATGCTATGCTCTTCGTGGACGACCTCTCGATCTCTTGTGCGCGGCCCAGATGCCAACTCTGGAGCGTCGACTCCAACAGGCATTGAACCGCGTCTCTCGCTATGCTGAAGCGCACAGGTTTCGGTTTTCTTTGGCCAAGAATAAGGTAGTGCACTTCTGCCGCCATCCACGGCTTCACACCCAGATTTGTTTCTTAATGGGGTGCGCCCGGATGTGGTTGAGTCGCACCGTTTCCTTGGTATTGTATTCGACCCACGCCTCACCTGGGAGGCTCATATTCGCCGCCTTAGGGTCTCTTGTACCCGCGCCATGGACATTATCCGTTCCGTAACGTTCAGCGCTTGGGGCGCTGATAGAGCTACTGCCTTACTTTTTTATCGATCCTTTGTTCGCTTGAAGCTCGACTACGGATGCGAGTTTTATGCATCCGCAGCTGAGCGTTTATTGCGGAAGGTTTATTCGATCCACCACACCGGCCTTCGCCCTGCGACCGGTGCCTTCCGCACTTCCCCCATTGAGAGCCTGTTGGTCGATGCTGGGGAGATGCCACTTTCTCTGCACCGCGTGCAGTGCATCACTCGCCTATACGCGCGAGCCCGGCGCCTCCCTCAGTCGCCAACAGCTCTCACTGCATCCGCAGCTGATCTCGATGGTGCCTATGCCGCCGAGAGACGCCAGTCATACCCTAAGCCCTTTGGATTTAGGGCCAGGAAACTCGCTCAAGAAGTAGATATAGCTCTCGGGCGGGTGGCGCCCCTGATTCTGCCCAGGACGCCACCCTGGAGGGTACCACATTTGGCTATTTGTCGCCACGCCTCTGCTCCCAAAGCTTGTACTGCGCCGGGAGTATTGCGTTCGACCTTTATGGAGCACTCATCGTGTCACGCTGGTACCGTGCCAGTGTATACGGATGGCTCCAAGTCCCAAGAGGGGGTCGGCTTCCACGGTATCCCCTCTGTTTGAAGTCAGCGGGGCTCTACCAGGCGCTGCGTCTGTTTTCACGGCCGAGCTGGCGGAAATACACCACTCGTTACGGGAGATTACGCGACGTGCCCGGTTCGGAGACCGGATTGTGATCTATAGCGACTCACAAAGCGCCCTGAGTGCTCTCGGGGCATTGGAATCTCCGCATCCCCTGGTTCGCGAAATCCGTGGCGCCATGGTTTTGGCGAGCCGGGCAGATGTCGAGATTATCTTCTGTTGGGTTCCTGGACATGTAGGAATTGCGTGGAATGAGCGCGCCGATGAGGGCGCCAAAGAGTCCACGAGGACTCTGCGACCGGACCAGCGTTTCGCTCTTCCTCACACTGACTACATGACAGGAATACGGGCAGCTCTTCGGACTGCTTGGCAAAGAAGATGGGAGACGGTCGAAGGGAACTTAAAGTTGCGTGCCATTGCGCCGCGACTGTTCCCATGGACCTATCCCAAAATACCGCGACGGCTTCAGGTCGCTTTCTGTCGCCTCCGAATCGGGCACACTCGTGTGACGCATCGCTATCTGATGGAACGCTCACCAGCACCCTATTTCGACGACTGCGTCGTTCTCCAGACTGTTTGGCACATTCTTGTCGAATGTCCCAGTCTGGGTGATCTTTGCGCACGATACCTGTCATGGTACCGGGATGGGCGGGGTCGCTACCACCTGTCTCTTGTACTCGGGACGAGTTCGTGCACATTGACTTGTGGACTTGTTGACTTTTGGGGGAAGGCTGGGCTTCTCCCTTTTATTTAAAAAGGTTCTATTTTTTTTTTTGTAGGTTGCACGCTCCTGCGTCGGGGTGAGGGGGACCTCCCATCCCGCTGCCGGAGATTGCTTCCTAATTGTTAAGTTTTTTCAATTTTTATCATTATGTTTTCATATTTATATTTTAAAGTAGCCTCGTTCTAGGCAGTCGTGTTTCCGTTGACTTATACCCAAGTGGGCAGTTGCCAGATGGGCTCTATATAAAATAAAAATTGATGGAGCGCTCGCCTGCGCCCTATTGCAACGACTGCGTCGTCCCCCAGACTGTTCGGCACATTCTTGTTGAATGTCCCAGTCTGGGTAAACTTCGCGCACGTTACCCGTCCCGGTACCGTGATGGGCGGGGTCGCTACCGCCTGTCCTCTGTACTCGGGACGAGTGCGTGCACATTGACTGGTGGACTTGTTGACTTTTTGGGGCCAGGCCGGCCTTCTCTCTTTCATTTAACTAGGTTTAGTTGTTTTTTTATTGTTATTGCTTCCTAATTGTTATTTCTTTTTATGTTGTTTTCTTTTCATTTTTTTAAAGTAGCCTAGAACTAGGATGTTTGTTTACAACGACTTATGCCCAAGTGGGCAGTCGCAAGATAGCCCCTTAAAAAAAAAAATCTTTGCTGTGGGTCGCATACTCTCTCGCCGGAGGGAGGCGGGCCTACCCCTGACGCTTGAGTACGCTTCCTTCTTGTTACCTTTTTGCCTTCTTTCCTTTTTGTTTTTAGCCTATGATCTTTTTATCCTTGTTATTTGTTTTTTAACTAATGGTTACAAGCTTCTCGTGATCCTTTGGGTTGATTTGGTATGATGCTTCTCGTGATCCTTCTGGTTTACTAGTTCTAAGAGGCGTCTCCTTATCTTTCTGGTTGCTAGTGGTTAGAAGTTTCTCGTGATCCTTCGGATTGACTATTTGTAAGATCTTCTCGTGATCTTTCGGGTTGACTTGGTAAGAGGCTTCTCATGATCCTCTGGTTGACTAGGGGTAAGAGTCTTATCGCGAATCTTCGGGTTAACTAGTGGTTAGAGGCTTACGGTGATCCTTCTGGTTGACTAGTGGTAAGAACTTTTCGCGATCCTTCTGGTTGAATAGTTCTAAGAGGCGTCTCGTGATATTTCTGGTTGCCAGTAATTAGAAACTTCTCGTGATCCCTTGGTTGACTTGGTAAGTGGCTTCTCGTGATTTCTTCGGGTTGACTTGGTAAGAGGCTTCTCATGATCTTCTGGTTGACTAGGGGTAAGAGTCTTATCGCGATCTTTCCAATTAACTAAGGGTTAGAGGCTGACGGTGATCCTTTTGGATGACTAGTGGTAAAAACCTTCCGCGATCCTTCTGGTTGACTAGTTCTAAGAGGCTTCTCGTGATCTTTCTGGTTGCTAGTAGTTAGAAACTTCTCGTGGTCCTTTGGGCTGACTTAGTAAGTGGCTTCTCGTGATTTCTTCGGATTGACTAGGGGTAAGAGGCTTCTGGTCATCCTTCTGGTTGACTATTGGTAAGAGGCCTCTCGCATCTTTGATGGAAACTTGTCGCCCTTGAATACACAAGGCTCGGGAAACTTGTCTACCCTCTTGCTCTTTCGTATCATTAGTAGTCTCCTGTTTTCCCTCCTCTCCATCACACATTTAAATTCCTTTTTCTAATGTTACCACTTTTTTACATTCAACCTTAATCCATCATTGGTTTAGGCCTTTAAATGGTAATAAAGGTGGTGATTTCACCCCTTACCTCTTCGCCCTAGTTCAGGATAGTGTGCAAATAGGCGCCCTAAATTTAAAAAATGACGATGTTATTTTTTACTCTATTTTTCCTCTACCACTTCTTTTGACCCGATCTTTTTTTTCTGTCTACCCTTATACACTTGTCCTGGTGACGCCCCGTGCCCCGGAACATTTGGCTACCGTGCGGAAAAGGTGTTCCCAGACTATCCGGTTAAACCTGCAACCTATCGTGCCCGTACCGCTGCAGGCTCTCGGAGTTCAACGTTTGAGTCCCTGCTTTATAATGGGTCCCAACATCCACTGGTGGTTTCTTACCCTCCCCCTAAAAAACTTCTCCTGGTACACGGGCCTTCCCTTTACCATATCTCTGGAAGCCGCTCCAATCATTTCCCTTTCCTGTGCGAAGGTCCATGACCCCTGTGAGCCTTCTCAGAGTGAGCCCTAAAAAATAAATATTGAGATGATGCTCCTCCAAAATGGGAACTGGGAGCAACGTTGGATCCTCCGCGAGGGACGATAGGTGACAGACGATGTTGGGGCTTCTCCTAACTTATGGACCTCTGGCTGATAAGCTGTCGCTCCTTTACCGGGGTGGGGGTGGAGAGACTAACCCCAAGCCTGATTTTATACAAAGTTAAGCCACTCCAAAAGAAACTTAGAGGACTTCTCAAGGAAAAAGGTCAAGAGAAAGAAAGTTAAGGGCTCTCATCCTTTGAAGAGGGCTCCACTTCGACAAAGGACCGAGCCAAGGCAAGTCCGTCCCGCCATGGGTTCGTCCTAGAGGATGGAGGAAAATTGCCCAAGAAGAACGGGTCATCAAAAGAGAACGGTGCCTCAGGAGCCGCTCATTGAAGGCTACCGAGTGTCTTCGAGCTCGACGGCTTCAAATGGGCCCTTGTCGTTCGTGCGACAGATATAACAAGGGTGTCTAAAGGACTCGTGTTTCCCTTGGAGGATGGATGAAAATCAGTTAAACCCACTCTTGTCGTCTAAGAAGAACAGACCATCGAATGAGAACGGAGCCTCAGGGTCGCTCATTAAGAGATTCAAGAGATGTTTTCGGAGGCCGCCGGCTTCAAACTGGCCCTAGTTCTTTGTTCGACAGATGGAACAAGGTTGTCTGAAGGACACATGCTCCATCAACGCAAGGGCCTAGCTGCATATTTCTGTAAGGAGCCAAGGGTCTCCCATTTCTCGGATGGGGCCCTTTTGGTTATTGTGGCTAGCCCCGTCTAAAGTGGCTAACTGAGTAGTCTCCTGACACTAAATTGCACAAAGGTGATGTCAATCCAAACCCTACGATGAACTTTGTTTTGTAAAAGGGGTAGTGTATGACAGAATTGGTAAACTATTCCGTTGAAGATATTACTGTAGAGCTGGCCGACCAAGCGGCGGCCTGGCTCGACCGGGTTCAAAAGAAGCAGGGTGTGGTTTCTAGACCCAACACAACACTCATTGTCACTTTCGATTTCCCGTGTACGTATGCCCTAATGCCTCGGCGGCTTTAGGTCGCTTTCTGTCGTCTTCGAATTGGGCACACTCGTGGGACGCACCGCCATTTGATGGGCGCTTCCCCTGCATCTTACTGCGACGATTGTGTTGCCCCCCGGACTTTTCGTCACATTCTTATTGAATGTCCCGGTCTGAGTGATCTTCGTGCACGTGTCTCGATACCGGGACGAGCGGGGTCTCTACCGCTTGTCCCTTGTACTCAAGAAGAGTTCGCGAATACAGACCTGTGGACTATTTGACTTTTTGTAGGAGGATGGCCTCCTCCATTTTATTTGACTCTTTGGTGTTGGTAGCGACTTATACCCAAGTAGGCAGTCGCCAGATGAGCTCCAAAAAAGACAACTTCAAGCCTTGTTTTTTTCAGATTTTTTTCTTTGTTTGTCGATTTTTCTTTGTTCAGTTTGGTGTTCGTGAAATTTAAATTAAGCTAGTAGTAGGCTGAAATTTTATTTGCTGCGACTAATGCCATTGGTGGTAGTCGCCAGATGGCGCTGTAGAAGAAAAGGGAAATCGTATAAAGTCGTGTATGTGAATTTTGGTGGAGACCTCCTTGCTACTTCCAAACACTACGATTCGTATTTGTTTGAAAAGTGGGGCCTGCTTTCAGGCTGTGGCCCAATTTAGTTCAGACATCAGGCACAAGCGTGATAGCTCGCCCTCATAAGGGCCCTTTCTGTGGCTTGTACATGATCCGTGCGTCACCTCAGTAAGATTGAAAGCAATAAGGGCTTCTCACTAAGGGAAGCAGCGGCAGATCTCCAGACTCGTTTGCCGCAAAGGAGGAAACCCCCAGGAAGGAGCGGTGAAACGACCGTTGCTAGTTCTAAGTCTACCTCTCCGAAAGCAGGGTTCAATAGGTGAGCTTTTGCTCACCCGTTCCTGCGCAAGGGTGGAAGAGGCGCTTCGGAAAGTTAGGGCCCTTCCAAATGGCGAGGGACATTTTCTTTCCAAAGCGATCCAGGAAAAGCGACTCAAGCTCTCCAAGAAGCTGATCAACAAGTTTAAATACCCGTTGGAACCAGACATGTTGCGATTCTCCGACGAGAAGAATTTCTGCCAAGGCCAGAAGATCAACTCCCAGAACAACAGTTGGATCGCTCTCACCCAAGGACCTGCCCAGAGTAATACAGAGGAAATTTCCAATGTCAATCACAATCTCCGGTGCCGTCAGTAGTGAAAGTGACGTCATACCACCCCACTTCTTCCCTGAGAGCTTAGATTTAACACCGAGGGCTACATCAGTGTTCTGAGCGAGGTGGTGAAGGCCTGAATCGAGTGGGTAACTGCAGTAAAGCCTTACTTGTGCCAGCATAACTCTGCCTTTAGCCATACTAGTCGGAAACCCCAGGCTTGGTTGTTGGAGAATTTCTGCAATCACACAGCACCTGGCATTTGGCCTCCCAGCTCGCCTCACTGCTACCAGTCGACTTCTTTGTGTGGGGCAAGGTGGAGCGAGAGACTAACAGATCCAGCTGCAACACGAAAGATGAGCCGAGGGCCAGGAATACCAGGGTCTTCAGGGGCCTAAAACGGGAGATAATGACGAAGGCCTGTAGCTGGCTTCGAGGTCACCTGGAGGCTGTCATCGAAGCCAGAGGTTTGTTCATCGAATGAGATCGACAGAACATGTCATAAACACAAACTGACCCAAATATAATGAATATATCTCAAAAAATAAAAACACTTTTCCTTGAGACAGTCTTCATGCAAACCAGCACCGTCCGCACCCTTTATTTGACGGTCAATTATATAAGTTATAATTAGTGTCTTCTAATTATATAGGAATAAGCCCCATGTATGCTAATTACCTAGAAAATAGTACTATGTATCTAGTTACATAAAAACTTGTCCAAGGGCCTCAAGTTGCATAAAAATATGTCCAATAATTACATAGAATTATATTTCTGCCCGCTAGTCACCTAGAAAAGGGTCTACTGCACGCTAATTATCCACAAACCGGCCCCTGCCCACTAATTACATAGGAACCACCCCCCTGCTGCTAATTACATAGGAACCGCCCCCCTTCTGCTAATTACATAGGAACCGCCCCCGGGCCCGCTGATTACATAGGAACCGGCCCCTGTCTGATAACTACATATAAACCGGCCCCCTGTCTGCTAATTACATATACCTCCCTTCCCGCTAATTACACAAGAACCTGCCCCCTGACCGCTAATTACATAGGAACCGGACTCCTTCCTGCTAATTACATTTGAACCAGCCCCCTGCCTTATAATTACATTTGAACCAGCCCCCTGCCTTATAATTGCATAAGAACCGGCTCCTTTTCTGATAATTACATAGGAACGGGCCACCTTTCCGATAATTGCATAGGAACCAGCCCCCTGCCCGATAATTACATAGGAATCGGCCCCCTATCCGATAATTAAATATGAACCGACTCCTGCCTGATAATTACATCTGAACCAGCCCCTTGCCCGATAATTACATGTGAACTAGCCAATTACCCGATAGTTACATGTGAACTTGTCCCTTGTCAGATAATTACATGTGAACTAGCCCCTTGCCCGATTATTACATGTGATCTAGCCCCTGCCCGATAATTACATATGAGATGGTCCCTGCCTGATAATTATATGAAAACCGGCCCTCTGTCAGATAATTACATAGGAACCAGCCCTCTGTCCGATAATTACATAGGAAACAGCCCTCTGTCCGATAATTACATCGGAACCAGCCCTCTGTCCGATAATTACATAGGAACCGGTTCCCTGCCCGCCAATTATCTAAAAACTGGTCCCTTGTCCGCCAATTTTTAGAAAGCGCTCCACTAATTATTTAGAAACTATTCTCCTGAGAGCTACATATATCCGTTGAGGAAACATTAAGACATGGTGACCGGCAGATAATTAGTTTTAACATAAAAACTGGGAAAGCTAGAATGTGAAAATGTCACGCAAGCTCCAAATATCCATAAGGAAATTATGGAAAGCTTCGATCTTTGTTAAATCTAATAAATTTGGATAAAGAATGCAGGAGGCAAAATGCTTATGGAATATAGACTACTTTTAAGCATGTATTGAATTTAGTCCACTAAAAATGTATCGCCATGAGGGTCATTAGGAAGAAAAGTAGGAAACCATTATAATGGAATTATTTAGAACCTAGTACCCTGTCTGGTAAATATAGAAACTAATCTCTTGCCCAATAGCTACCATCATTTTTCCCTTCTTGATGATCTCGAGTCTTCTTCAGGTGACCCGACAACAATCTCGAGCGAGCGGCGAGAATGGATCAAGCCAATCATGTTTTCCGGAGGGATCGGATGTATAGATGCGAACATGACCAAGAAGGAAGATCCTGAGAGGTGTGAGTAAGCTAATATTTTGCCTATTCATCTACATCCTTATTCTACTCGCAGAACATAAGGAGGGAGGGGGACGACCTTTAATGAGTTAAATGAGAAGAAATATGGTTAGGGTGGCACCTGCTCAGGGGGAATAAGGTCTCGGTGTCTCGAAAAAGTGCATGCTGAAGGAATCGATGAGTATTCGAACCGCAGCGTTGACCTTGGAAGAAGCTGGAGGACTGATTTATATCTACCATCTAAAGTCTTATAAGGGAACACTCCAAAGTACGAAATACAGATTCACAAACACGAAAGTACGAACTATGAATCGGCAAGCTCAAAAGTAAGAACCGAGTCTACGTACTCAATCGTACGAACTACGAGTCATACTTAATCGTACAAACTACGTGTCATCGTAGTTAAATATACGAAATACGAGTCCGTAGTC
>OZ018317.1:32467002-32487002 GCA_963969495.1 Ceratothoa steindachneri | reverse complement strand
AAATCAATCATGACCCACAATTAAATGAATCATGATCAACAATAAGAACAATAAAATTAATCAGGACCTACAACCAAAAACAATCAATTCGATCATGACCCACAATCAAATCACTGATGATTCTAAAATAAAACCAATCAAATCAATCATGACCCACAATAAAAAACAATCTAATCAATCATGACCCACAATAACAAACAATCTAATCAATCATTCTCCACAATCCAAAACAAGCTAATCAATCCAAACTCACAATCAAGAACAGCCAAATCAATCAAGACCTACAATAAAATCCAATCATGACCCATAGTAAAAAACTCAAATCAATCATGACCCACAATCCAAAACAAGCTAATCAATTAAAACCAAAATCAAGAACAGGAAAATCAATCAAGACCTACAATAAAATTTAATCATAACCCACAGTAAAAAATTCAAATCAATCATGACCCACAATGAAACAATCAAATCATTCATGACCCACAATCCCCAAACAAGCTAATCAATCAAAACCCACACTCAAGAACAAAGCAAATCAATCAAGACCTACATTAAAATCTAATCATGACCCACAATAAAAAAACACTCAAATCAATCATGATTCACAATAAAAACAATCTAATCAATCATGACCCACACTAAAAAAAATCAATCATGACCCACAATGGAACAATTAAATCATTCATGACCCACAATCCAAAACAAGCTAATCAATCCAAACCCACAATCAAGAACAAGCAAATCAATCAAGACCTACAATAAAATCCAATCATGATCCACAATAAAAAACTCAAATCAATCATGACCCACAATCCAAAACAAGCTAATCAATCAAAACCCACAATCAAGAACAAGCAAATCAATCAAGACATACAATAAAATCGAATCATGACCCACAATAAAAAACACTCAAATCAATCATGACCCACAATAAAAAACATCTAATCGATCATGAGCCACAATAATTTACAATAAAATCAATCATGAACAGGAGTTTGACGTCGACGAAGAAGAACTCGCGTTGCGAAATCTGGCCGACGGTTGACTCCTGGGAAAGGGGGAGGAGAGAAAAAAGTTGGGGGGGAGGGGAGGAGGGTAAGAAGGGGGAGATAAAGAGGAGTAGGAGTAGAAGTGGAAGGATACAGAAAAGATTTTTTGTTTAAAGCGAAAACCAACGAGGTGAAGATAGAGAAAGTAAAAATGTGTAAAAGACACAGCCGCAGGTCATCTTAAGTACATTGGGGCATGGAGGGCACAATATTTCAAAGGGAAAGAAAGAGAAGAACGAAGAGAGATGTACAGGTAGACAGAACAATGGCCATATTAGGACACACACATACATACACACCGCCACAGTCACCAGTACACTCTAAGTATCACCATACTCCGTCCCTTGCGACTCAAGCCGTACAAATTACAAACTCGATTCTGAAGTTAAGGTCGTACCTTGGAATCTCCTTACCTCTTCTAAGTACACCCAAGTACCCTTCTCCCTTATTTGGCCTTTGATGATCCTATGTATGTTTGTTTGTTAATCTAAACATTCTACTGAAAATTTAGATCTCGAACAAGCGTCTAGAGGGCGTGGATCAGCGCGCGCCGAGTGAGGTCTACATATGACGTCATCAACTGCAGTGCCCTTATCTGATGACATCTTGCCCGTAGCAGTGACGTCATTAAATACACACTTTGTGAGGTTCATAACACAGAGTGCACATGTGTACGTTTCAATGTACGTACTTGGTTTAGGTGTAATTAAAACGAATGAGATATATCTTATCAGTCGGAGAGGACGTGATAATACCCCCCCCCCTCCTGGAAACCAACACGTTTTACCATCGCCTCCTCCCCAACCTCATATAGTTCGTACTTCTGGGTCTCGGTGCTCCCTTGTGCGAATGTAATGATCATGAGATTTGCTGCCGTCGTCATTTGCATCTTCGAAGCTTTAGCAATATTTCTATCGTCACATTATTATTATTATTTTAATTATTATTAATATTATTATGATCATTTTAATTATCATTATTATCATTTAATTTACCATTATTATTTATTATTATATTATCATTTTTCTTATCATGGTTATTCGTTTAATTATTATCATTATTATTATTATATGGGAGTTGACGATGAAATAAATAAAAGATACATGGCGTGTGCGCGTTTCTGTGTACGTTCCACGCCGACACAAGGAAACAGACGTCCGTCTATACGATTGTGAGGCTCTGCTGGCTCGGTTTGGTTCTTTGTTTTCCTTTAAGTGAATCAAAATAAAGAAGTCTTCCTGGCCAATGTGGACTGGCGCCTTCAAATAATGAAGTGGAGGACAAACTCGAGGCACAAAGACCATCTCCACCTTCACTTTTTTTTCATTTCTTTGTTTCTTTTATTAAGATTTCTATCTTAAATAATTAGGTTATGTAAATATACATTTATGCCGAAGTTTATGAATATGTGTCCACATATACTTGTGTGTTTATGTGCCTCTGTGTGTATGAGTTGATCCGGTTTGTATGAGAAAATATTGTGTCAAATTTTTAACCTACATTATTGTGACTATGTGTGTGTTTGTACCTGCCTGTGTACGTGTTTCATATGAGGGTATTATTCGAATATATGCTTATATGACCTCATAATGTGCATTTAATTTGTACTTACGAGTATCTGTAAATTGAGGTCTTGATATTTTTGTAATATTCCCGTTAATTTTATTGAGGATTATTTTTTCTTACTGTCTGTCTCCCTTCTCATATTTGTCCTATTGAGTACTCTCGTCTTGGTTGGATTTGACTATTTCAATTTTCCTCAAAACTTTCTGAAAAAAATGGTGTGTTTTTGTATTACTAATCTTTAAAGTATTTCAAAATGGGGAGAAAAATGTCTCCCATTTATGTCAAAGAAAACGGAAATTTTCAAATTAGCGACAGCCAATGCATCATTATATCAGTGTGTAAGCCCCCGCACACTCCATTTATGGGGGCCCCAAGATTATCACTTTGGAAACAAGGTCTCATTGTCGGAGACTTCAACAGCCACAACACCTTCTGGGGCTACAGGGAAACCGATAATGACGACGATGAAGTGGAGCTTTGCTCACGGACCCGAAGCATCACTCTTCTTCACGATGCTAAAGATGAACCATCCTTCCTCAGCTGACGATGGAGTAAGGGATACAACCAGACTTAGTATTTGTATCATCTAAGCTCCTCAAAAACATTGAAAAGACTATCGCCGAACCAATACGTAGATCTCAACATAGCCTCATGTAATCCGGACTCAACCTCTTCTAAGGCCACTGGAAGATAAACTAATTCAGCGATTTAACTTCAGAAAATGAAAATTGGACAAACTAACTTTACACCTTGATGTTGGAATCACCAACATGCCCTCACACATAAAGGAATATAAGAAATTCCAAGATCTAATATGGAAGACAACCAATTTTTTTTATTTTCCTATTATCGAAAACCAATTTTGCTTATTTTCCTATTATCGAGGTCCAATTTTGTTTACTTTTCTATTTTCTAGAGCCAATTCTGTTTATTTTCCTATTATCAACGAATACTTTTTAAACTTTCCTATAATTGACAGCCAATTTTGTTTACTTTCCTATTATCAAAAGCTAGTTTTATTTGCTTTCCTATTATCAACAGCCAATTTTGTTTACTTTCCTATTATAGACGAATATTTTTTTACTTCCCTATTAATTATCGACAACCAATTTTGTTTATTTTCCTATTAGCGAAAACCAATTTTGTTTATTTTCCTATTATCGAGGGCCTATTATGTTTACTTTTCTATTTTCTAGAGCTAATTTTGTTTATTTTCCTATTATCGACGAATACTTTTTTAATTTCCTATTATCGACAGCCAGTTTTGTTTACTTTCCTATTATCGAAAGCTAATTTTATTTGCTTTCCTATTATCGACAGCCAATTTTTGTTTACTTTCCTATTATCGACAGCCAATTTTGTTTACTTTCCTATTATTCACAGCCAATTTTGTTTACTTTCCTATTATTCACAGCCATTTTTGTTTACTTCCCTATTATTCACAGCCAATTTTGTTTACTTTCCTATTATCGACAGCCAATTTTGTTTACTTTCCTATTATAGACGAATATTTTTTTTACTACAAGATTTTATACTTTTAATTTTTATTTTCTAAAAAAAATCTCTCTGCGTCGCACATAAGATGATGTGGCTTCATTGCAAGAGCGAGGTGTAATGCATTTTGAACTATAATCCTCGAATCGAAGGCAGGTTAACATGCGGACAGCAAATTGGTTCACTGACTCTCGTCTACCATTCGTTAGGTTAGGTTAGGTTAGGTTAAGAAAGATTATTAAAACAAAAACTTCTGGAAATGGACAATGTTCTGGTTCCCAGAATCTCAACTTTAATTGAACAATTGCTTTTTTTGTAAAGTAAATAGTATGTTTGTTATTTTTGCTTTAATAACCAAACCCATCCAACTAAACATAACTGAACAAATAACTTAACCTACCTAATCCTTTATTAAAAAAATGCCTAACTTACTCTAACTTAACTTAATCCTATTTTTTACTAAAGAATCAAGTTAGGTTTGGTTATTTTTTTACAAATGCACTATATTAGGTTTGGTTAGTTAGGTTAGCTAGGTTAAGTTTAGTTATGTTAGGTTAGGTAGTGTAGATTAGGTTAGGTTAGGTTAGGTTAGGTTAGATTAGGTTAAGTTAGGTTTGGGATATCTTAGGTTAGGTTAGATTAAGTTAGGTTAGGTTTGGGGTATCGTAGGTTAGGTTAGATTAAGTTAGGTTAGGTTTGGGGTATCGTAGGTTAGGTTAGGTTCGATTAGGTTAGGTTTGGGGTAGTTTAGGTTATATATTTTAGGTTAGGTTATATTATGTTAAGTTAGGTAAGTTAGGTTTAGGTACGATTACTTAAGTAGGTTAGGTTAGTTTCGATTAGGTTAGGTAGGATAGTTTTAGTTAGGTTAGATTAGGTATGATTAGGGTAAGTTATATTAGTTTAGGTTAGGTACGTTTGGTTAGGTTAGGTAGGTAAGGTTGGTTAGGTTAGTAAAACAAAAAAGATCAAACAAAATATTTATTTGACAAAACGCCAATAATTCAATTAATGTTGAGATTCTGAAAGCCTTTTCAATGTTTCCACAAGTGACTTGAAGTCATCTCCAAAATCATTTAGTAAAAAAATATTGGCTGTCAATTAAGAAAAAAAAAATGCCTGTCGATAATAGAAAAGTACCGGGAAAAGGTTGTTTCCACCTGAAAATTTTCAATAATCCTGCAACATAGTTTAGAAATTTGAGCAAAATAGCAAAATTATGGGAACTTTTGGCATTTCATACTCCCTAGAGGCAACAAAAATGGCCAGAAAACTAAACCCAGCCAATAGTAGATAAAACTGGTTAGAGGAAGGGATATATGATTGGAAATATAACCTACTAGGAAGAAATTCTCTCAGGAAAATGATACTTTACAAGTGCATTAAACGCGTTGAAGTGGATGAGATAAGATTTGTTATATCCGGCGAAGTGGCAGACCATCCAATCTCCATCTATCGAGAAAATATCGATCTATCCGGTGAAAGATCATTGATGTTCTACGGCATTGATAGAGCTCTTGCTAGCCGAGTGGATACACCGTTGGTCAGCCAACGTCGCGGTACCGGGTTCGATCCCGACATGAGCGGAAAAGAATGTCAGCGCACGTAGAGATTTGGCTACTAATTGGTGGACGCACTGTGCTGGGGTGGGTAGATCCTACACTCTTAGTTACACACACAGCCAATTAAAACACTGCTTTCTTTCCTCTCCCGTCTTCGCAGCACAACACACACACACTTTCTCTGTTCCAAGTAATCATGCGATGGGTATATATATATATATATATATATATATATATATATATATATATATATATATATATATATCCGCATACCTCTGACGCGGAATAAGTCCCTCTGCCCCGGGTCGACGAAGGTTGTACCTGAACGCTGTTTGCTGCTAAAACACAATTGGCACCTCTTCCCAAAGGGGACCGGTCCCTGGTGCCCTCGGGCTCACCAGCGACTGTAATACTGATCTTTATGTTTATTTCATTATCCGGACGGGATCTGCCCGGATAAAGGTAGGTTGGCGCACTACCATTACGGCATTGATAAACGGAATCTTAATTGATTATTATTAGACAAAATAATCCAGGACTTCTCTTGAAATCTTGCTCGAAGTTCAGTTTGAGACGGGACAAGATTTCAGGTGGGAAACAAATGGACTTTTGCCCCTGAAAGATATTTGCGAGAATTCGTTACCAGAATCTTCACGAAGAAGAGGCATAAAGTAACAGCTCCCCAGAGGCTCCCATAGCTCCAAATAAGCTTAGTTTTCGGATGGGGGAGACGGGGATTCACACGGTGGTGATGCGTTTTGGTAAACATTGCAATAGTAAGGTAAAGTACAATCTAAGCAGTGATGGTGCTGCGCTTAGTATAATGGTTAGTATACAGTCCCAGGCTTGTGGAGGAGGAGCGTTCCCTAGGCATGCTCCATGGAGTATGGAGGTGGATATTCATCGTTATACTAATCCTAAACATCCTTGTACAGAAGGATGTAGTTCGGGAAATACAGAGTGGCTCGAAAGTCTTGTCACTCCCTGTTAATATTGTTTTAATTTTCTATTTCAACTGGCTGACACGAGCTCCTACACTTCGGAAGAGAGGCTGATTGCTACTGTATGGGCGTACATGATTGTTTGCATTCTGGTGATCACACAGACCTTCGCAATGTGTCAAAGTATTAATGAAAGTGAATACACTAAAACCACTACTTGTGTTTGATATTATTATATTGTACCTTTATTTTTCTTATTACTTTTCGGAAGGAAGTGAAAAGACTTTCTGATCACCCTGTATTTAATGCTCCAAACTTGCAAAGCTGTTTGGGAAAATTTTATAGTAATTCCACGCAACCTTGTATAAAAACCTCCTCACCGAGTTCCCCTCCATCACAAAATTCCAGAACTTTAGTCAATTGTGAGATAAAAAAAACCTGTGGGAATTTTGTTAAAAATTATTATCACATAATCTATATTTGAAAAATAATCGTGGCTCCTTTTGTTATCCTTAATTGGAACCGAACAGTCAAGGGCCCCATTTACTATCAAGAAAGAGGATGAAGGATAGCAAAAAACAAGATTTATTCCCCAATTTTTTTTTTTTAGGAAGTATTTTGAAAATTGACAATTGCCAAAAATCTGATCAAAACTGGAATTTCTGGACAGGGGTAATCTTTTAAGTAGTCCTAATTTTTAGTTTTAGTAAAACTTTCCTGGAACTTTCTGTAATGTGTGTAAATGTGTGTATGCCCGAGTGCGTGTCCAAGTGTGTGTGTGTCCGTGTGTACTAGTGCGTGTGTACTGGCGTGCGTCCGCGATCTTAAATTTCATCTGTGATGGCTCTGCCGCTTCCATTTCAGAGACACAATGAAGACACCTGTTTCGAGGCGGTAGGGCCCCATTGTTCGGCTAAGAAGCCACGGCACGACTTGGGTTACCCAACAAATTAAATAATTACCCCATTTAAGCCCCCCCCACCAAATATACTCAGAGAAGGGGAATAACTATCATGGTTGCGTGTTTACCCCTCCCTACAAGACCCGAATTATTATTACTTAGGTTCATGACCATCTTGCGAGGTAGGGAAATGGTAGGGATGAGGAAGAAATCCTTATTTATAGTAAAGTTACTGGTTTGAGGGGATAATCGTCGAAAATATTGTTCTAATTAACTGATAATTAACACTTAATGGATTTTTTTCCCATTAAGTGTAAGTTAAGAAGATATCATCGACATATATTAACTTCTTCTCCTATTTATGAGATATTTTCCAAGAACAATATTTGTTTATATATACTAGATACTAACAAATAATAAATACCATTTACAACTCATCGAAATTACTGTTCAAATTAACTTTTAATTAACACTTGATGCATAATTTTATGAATGTTTTTTTTTCGGAGCTGTTCTGGTCTGCTATGAAATAAGGTATCATCAACATACATTAACCTTTTTCTCCCTTCTAAGATCTTTGTAAATCAACATTTTATATATATATATATATATATATATATATATATATATATATATATATATATATATATATATATTAAAGAATAATAGCAATAATTAATGTATAAATTACTAGCATTTTAGTTCCTAAATGATAATATTTCACCCCATCAGAATCAGAGACGCTAAATTTTCACTAATCTTCAGCAGAATCTCTCCCTCCCTACTCAAATTATTCAAAGGGCCTAAAATTTCAGCCATTTCACTAAATGGGCGACAACAAAGCGAGGAGGAGAACCTCAAAAGGCATTGTTCATATTAAATTTCACGTTAAAAATTTCATTGAATATCGGTTAGATCCTGGCGAAGAATCGCGGAATCGTAATCTACCAAGACACAGGATCACTCCCTGCGAGGCTGTGTAATCTAAACGCACGATTCGAGTATCTTCACCAATCTGGTCGAAACACAATACCCGACATCTTTAATTGATTTCTGATCTTAATAATAAAAACGCCTCCCGCCCCCCACACACTAACAAACTCTATATCAACTAATTATCATATGCAAACCAAATAACCACAAGAAGTACCACACAAAACTTATATTCTATCGCAAGCAGACCCCATAGAAGAAAATGCTCACTATACAGAGATCCCTGGAAATATTCATTAATGATAGAAATCTTGTATATTTCAATGAGGACATACAAAATGGCGAACGAATAAGGGGTGAAAGAGGTGAAGGAAGGGGTGAAATGAATAGAAAGACAGAGAAAAGTGAAAAAGAGCTAAAGCACTCAAAATTACGGAATTTTAGCGAGCAAAAGTTCGTACTTATGTATAACTTAGTTCCATTCTACGACGTTGAGTGAGCAATTGTTCGTACCTATGTATGCCCGTGCTCCTTTGTAGGAACCCAAATAACTAATAGTTCGTAACTATATATGCCCGTACTCCCTTCTACGACGTTGAATGAACAATTGTTCGTACCTAAGTGTGCCTGTTATCTTTTGTATGACCTTGTATTTATATTGAAGTATTTTCCCACCTCCCAACTCAGCATTTTTTTAACTTTGATCTTTTGCACTATTATTATTTTTATTCGCTTTTTATTTTGTATCCCATGCATCATTCTTTCATAGAGGAGTAAAGGATAACTCATTGGATTACTTTATTTTCATCAATAGAAGGGAAGATGGCAACAGACGGGTGAAAAGTATCTCGCGCTAAGAAAAATGATTTGTGGGAGAGCGAAAATATGAAAACAAAGAAAGGAGAGAAAAATATAGAGACAAAGAAAGGAGAGCTAAAATATGGAGACAAAGAAAGGAGAGAAAATATGAAAAAAAGGAAAGATAGCAGAAATATGGAGAAAATGAAAGGAGAGCAAAAATATGGAAACAAAGAAAGGGGAGACAATTATGGAAACAAAGAAAAGAGAACAAAATGTGGAAGTAAAGAAAGGAGAGCAAAAATATGGAGACAAAGAAAGGAGATAAAAAATATATAAAAAAGAGCAAAAATATGGAAGCAAAGAATGAAGAGCGAAAAAGAGAAATAAAGAAAGGAGAGGAGAGAGATAAATAAAGAAGGGAGAAAAAAAATAAGGAAACAAAGAGAGAGGAGCAAAAAATACATATACAAAAAGGAGAGCAGAAATAAATAAAAATAGCAAATGCAAGGGAGCAAAGAAAGGATACCATAAATAAGGAAATAAAGAGAAGTAAAAAATATGAAAACAAAAGAAGGAACAGAAAAAATAAGAAAGGAAGAAAGGAAAGCAAAAATAAATAAAGGAAGCCAAAAATAAGAAGAAAGAGGGAAATGATAAAAATAAGGAAATAAAGAAACGATGGCAAACATATGGAAAAAAAGGAGAGCAAAAATAAAAATAAAGAAAGGAAGGAAAAATAAGAGAAAAAGATAACAAAAATAAGGAAATAAAGAAATGAGGGCAAAATTATATAAACAAAGGAAGGGAAAGAAAAAAGGAAATGAACAAAGGAGACAGATAAACAAATAAAGAAAGGAGGGAAAAATAGGAAGGACATAAGGAAATAAAGAAAGGAGAGCAAAAATAAGGAAATAAAGAGAAGGCAAAAATATGGAAACAAAAGAAGGAAGAAAAAATAAATGAAGAAAGGAAAGCAAAAATAAATAAAGGAAGCCAAAAATAATAAAGAAAGAAATGATATAAAATAAGGAAATAAACAAACGATGGCTAATATATGGAAACAAAGGAATGGAGAGAAAATAATAAGAAATGAAGAAACGAGAGCAAAAATAAAAATAAAGAAAGGAAAGCAAAAATAAGAGAGAAAAATATTCCAAAAATAAGGAAATAAAGAAAGGAGGGAAAAATAACGAAATGAAGAAGGAATGAAAAAGCAATTTAATGAAATTAATTAAAGATGACATGGTAAAAGAAAGAATAGAAAAACAAAGAAATTAAAACAGGAAAATAAATATAGATCAAAAGGACGAAAAATATATGAAAAATAAGGAAAAGAAAGGAAATCGAAGCAAACGGAAAAAACAAAAGTGAAAGAAAAATGAAAGGAAAGAAAGAAAAGATCAAATAGGAAACAAAAAGAAATCAAAACAGAAAAAAATGCAATCAAAGGAAAAGTAACCAAAAGAAAAGAATCAAAAGACAAAATGGCCTCGATTCACCGGGTTTCAAAGTAGTCACAGAAGTCAAAGAGGACGGTGGACAGGCAGGAAAAGAAGGGGGGGTTCGCACTCTCTCTCTCTCTCAAACGCATGCGTGTGCGCGCACACACGCACATACACACACAATTTTGCCACGGACATGAGCGCAGGGAAGAATGTGTACAGGAATAAAGTTATAGACATATAGATCAACTTCTCTTAGTTTCGAGTAACGACAAATGTAATAATGGAAAAAAAGAAAAATAAGAAAAAGAGAAGTGAAGAAAATAAGAATAAAAAGAATGAAATTGAAAAAGAAAAGAATTGAATAAATTAAAGAAGAAAAAGGAAATAGAAGAAAAAGAAAAAAAAAGAAAAAATAAAGAAAAAAATAAAAAAGAAAGATGAAAACAGGATTCCCTCGTGAACGATTTTATTCGTTGATAGAGTGAAAGTGGAGGTTAAGTCCAAACTGGATGAGAATAACAGGTTATAAAATAAAAACAGATTGGAGAATAAGGACATTCTGGAGGAGAATAACAGACTGGAGCATAAAAATAGACAAGAAGAGAATAACAGACTGCAGGAGAAAAGATTAAATAAAGGTAAAGTCAAATAATGGACTGGAAGAGATGAACAGACAAGAAGATTAGAACAGACTAAAGGAGATTGACGTACTTAATGAGCATAACTGACTAGATGAGAATAACAGACTAGAGAAGAACATAGTATAACAGACAAAAAACCGAAGGGCCTTTATAAGTTAACCCCAATTATCCACTCTAATGTCACCCTTGCCCCCTGTCTGTTAATCCTCCCTTGCCCCTCTGTCTGTTAATCCTCCCTTGTCCCTCTGTCTGTTAATCCCCCCCTTTCCCCATCGACCCCAGATCACCCCCGCGTTTGGCGGCCCCTTATCTGTCCACGATCAGAACGGTTACACGAATCACGTTATTCCAGCCTCCCGATCGACCGCGCATCAATTCCAAATCACAGCCACATCACACACATACCACCCCCACATACAGAGGCTAACGCACACATAGGCATATTCTGACTTTTCCTCCCCAAATTTGTTCTTTCCCGTCTACGGACGGAGGGTGGCGCATTTAATTCATAACACGGTCGCTTTCATGTCCTTCCAGATCATATCATACACATTGTATACACACAAACACGCGCCGACACACACACAAAAAAAATGTGTTTGTAAATATAGTTTCTAAAACACATTCATATACAGACACAAGGGTATATATAATTTTTGACACTACATATGTACATAGAACTACGCAAATGTGTATACACAAAGGTACACATAAAACGCGTCCAACGTCGCAAATTTGAAATTTTTCCTGAAATCCATGAAGTCAGAAGCCCTTTTTATCATTAGTGTCTTTCTTTTTTTAAAGGTCTACCTAAACCTCCTTTTTGATTCCCAACCGAAAACTTCTTAAATACACCTTTTTTTTCTTTTACCTGAATAAAAAGGTGAATTTTGTATAAAAAGGATAAAAAAAGAAGAAAAAAATAAAAGCGAGAAACTCTAAGGATTCTGATAGCCAACTTTGAGATCCATTAACCACTTCTTAGAGCCAAGGTCACACATCCCGTTATCATCTCGGAGACGTTGGTCTAAACCCAGTTATTATTATTATTATTATTATTATTATTATTATTATTATTATTATTATTATTATTATTATTATTATTATTATTATTATCATTACTATCATTATTATTATAATTATTATTATTACTATCATTATTATTATCATCATTATTATTAATATTAGTATTGTTATTATTGTATTCTATATTAGTAATTTTAGTACTATTAATAGCCGTAGATATAGTAGCAATATATTATTTATATTATCATAGTCCTCAATCTATTGGGTTTCTCCTTATTATGTATATTATCCTATTCTATGTATTTATTTTCCCTCCTTCACACCGATGAAAGGTTTGATCAAAGGCGAAGGATGGTATTAATTCCTGCAGGAAAAAAAAAATTCCATAAATCAACGAGTGAAAATGAATGAAGCGATAGTAATATTTTTATCCTATTTAGTTTCCATTTAAGCCAACGCGAAAGCCATCTTTCAACCGGGATTCGAACCCACAATCACTCAACTATCCCATAAAAATAAAAGAAAAAGATCGCCTATGACAAAACCTCCTTAAACATAAAACCCAATTTACCCCCAAATGTTTAAATAAGTATAAAAAAAAAGCATCAAACCCTAGAAATACGAGCGAGGCCCCCCCCCCATCCCTCTCAAGCTGAATAGAGCAATCAAAACTCCCTTTCTTTTCTATCCAATTCAACTTCCTAATCCAACCCCTCCGTCCATATTTATATCAACAAATCCATCTCTCAAAACCTCATTACCGAATCCCTGGTGGCCAACCAAAACCAGGTTAAAACTGACTCGCTCAAAACAAAGGTCTTTTTGAGGGGTCCGGCAAAAACCCACAAAAAAATGTGAGCAAAAACTATCAAATGTAATCATTTATGGTTATCAAAGGCAGGCTTTTTCTGTCGGATTGGATACAAATGCCCTCAAATCGAAATATTTTGCTGGGGCAGATGGTAGAGCAAGGGCATGGAAGAAGAACAAGGGTAAGGCAGAGTTTAGTGCGTGTGTGGAGGGGGAGGGGGCTGTTGAATTGTGGAAACGTCATTATTTAGCCTTTTTTTAATGTGTGCGCGCAAGTTTGTAAGTGTATGTATGATAGAGAGAGAGAGATAGATAGAGATAAAGAGAGATCGATAGTGATATAAATATATATATATATATATATATATATATATATATATAGAGAGAGAGAGAGAGAGAGAGAGAGAGAGAGAGAGAGAGAGAGAGAGAGAGAGAGAGAGAGAGAGAGAGAGAGAGAGAGAAAAAAAAGAGAGAGAGAGAGAGAGAAAGAGAGAGAGAGAGAGAGAGAGAGAGAGAGAGGGAGAAATATCTATAGGAATGACATAAAGGAATCGACATGTAAAACTTGTCAGCTATAGAACCTCTGTAACGGTGTGGTATGAAACGTGACAATAACTGATAATAGAATATATACTGTGAGGATGTGTTAGTGAGCGCATAATCAAAGCGTAATATCAGTTCTACATGCATTGGGATAGAGAAGAGAGTTTAACCTAACCACTCTCTGTATGTCTGCAAATACATACGTGTACGTATGTACGTGTGATTACAAATCGAATTTAGGGTGATTCGGGGAAACGCACAAAAGGTTTCCCGATCATTACAAAGATTTGGGTCGTCGAGATCCACTTCAAGTTACGGGGTGATGTGGCCCCGATAAGGAGACTGCCTGTTTGCCGCCTGTTTATGAATCTATGACACACACACACACACACGCACACACACACACCATGATATACAGTTGGAAGGGACACAGAAAAGCAACTCTCAGCTTGTCCATTATGGTCTGAGCACAAGTCATAAAAACTGTCATCACAGAAGCTCTTGGTAGCCGAGTGGATACGGCGTGGGTCTGGCAACGTCGCTGTACTGGGTTCGATCCCGGCATGAGCGAACACACAAACGTCAGCGCACGGAGAGATTTGGCTACCAATTAGTGGACGTGCTGTGCTGCGGTGGGTAGATTTTACACTTCTCATCACACACACAGCCAATTACAACACTGCTTTCTTTCCTCTCCGGTCTTCGCAGTCCAACACACACACTCTCCGTTTAAAGGAATCTTGCCAATAGTTATCTATATCTACATACCTCTGACGCACAGGTCCCTACACCGAGGCGACGAAGGCTCCATCTGAACGCTATTTGGTGTCAAAACAAAATACTTTTTGGCCCCTCTCCCCCAAAAGAGGACCGGCTCTGGTGCCCTCGGGCTCAAGAGCGATTGTCATACTAACCTTTATGTCGATTTCATCATCCTGGTGGGGATCCTTCTGGATGAAGGAAGGTTGGTGAACCATTACTCACTTACTGCCTTCACACAATACGGAGTACACTATCTTGCCTAATCTACCCCCAACCCCTCATTCATCCACGCTTCTATCGCATGTACTCAAACATACACATTCACACAAATATCGTAACTTTCCGCAAACTGATTTAATATTAATAAGCAAAAAATCGTGCCCTAAAATTCATTCAGTTCGTTTTTTCTCCAGGATAAAATGTCATTTTGAGGCAGTTGCTACGGCCTTCCGTCTCGCACTCTCACAGGGCGGCCGGTACTCAGTACTCACATTTAATTACCTATCGATGGATAGATTTTCCGCATCTATTAAAGCAAGGAGGTTGCAAGGGCTAGCAGGGGCTGAACCTGACCAAAGAGGGTACCCATGTAATGAGCCATATATGATGGGAAGTTGAGCTGGTTGCGTGGCAACGAGGCTAAGTCTTATTTGAGTCCCATTGGATGAGAAGTCAGTAACGCTAACGACTTGGTCAATGCTTAAAGATGGTTGGGATAGTTTATGGTATACTTTAACTCAAGTTGTGGTAATTTGGGACAAAATAAAGATTAGCAAATATAACTTTTGATGTGGGAAAATTGACATAGGAGTTATTATAGTCCAAGTTTTGGTGGTAAAATTTGAAAAATAGGAAAGTGTGTACAGACAAATTGCTCTAATCAATAGGATACCAACCACGCCAGCGGGGTGTGGATGGTATCTTATTGGTTAGAGCAGTGGCCTAAAAAGCGAAGAGCACTCATTAGCATAAGTTCGAAGCGCTGCCATTTTTTACTTTCTTTGACATTTGTTATCTCTCTCTCTCTTCTTTCTTAATCTATGTGTGATTCTTATTCGGTCTTATAAAAAAAGACGAAATCACTTGTGTATCATTCTTCCATTATTTCTTATGTGTTATATATATATATATATATATATATATATATATATATATATATATATATATATATATATATATATATATATATATATATATATATATATATATATATATATATATATATATATATATATATATA
The DNA here is from genome assembly GCA_963969495.1 of Ceratothoa steindachneri. Taxonomy (NCBI): domain Eukaryota; kingdom Metazoa; phylum Arthropoda; class Malacostraca; order Isopoda; family Cymothoidae; genus Ceratothoa; species Ceratothoa steindachneri. The sequence goes on along the minus strand of OZ018317.1, from coordinate 32,471,288 downwards.
TATATATGATGAAAATTGATGCACTATCGCAAGGTTGATAAGGAATTAAACCACACTTCCTGAAGACATATTTATTTCAGAACAGTTTTGGTGTATCACACACCCATGTCAGTTGACAAGGGTTTGTAATACACCGAAACTGTTCTGGGAAAAATATCTCTTCAGGAAGTGTGGTATATATATATATATATATATATATATATATATATATATATATATATATATATATATATATATATATATATATATATATATATATATTAATGGGCGTGTGCATATTTTTTCTAAGTCACTTAACAAGTTTTAAAAGCGGTCGCGACGGGTTGAAGCCAACTTTGGCTCGTGCTTATTCTAACCACACACACACATACATACATACACAATATATTTACATAATATTATGAGACGTAAATTACAAGTTAATCTACTGTATGACTGCTTACTCCGAACGAGCAGACCTATTTTAAGAGAAGAAATCCTTCCTGTCTGTAATTTGCTCGGAGGAATACCTACACAGAGACGTACCCCTGCACACGTACACAGATAGAAGTAAGACCCACCCCCTCCCAGAAACATAGATAATATATTAGTCGCTGAATTTAAAGCTGACTTTCCTCTACCCCTGGGAGATAAGTAAAGGGGGCGGGGCGTATTGAGGTGAGTTGGAGAGAGGGGGGAGTGAAATTTGGTGGGGGGGGGGACAGACGGGATAAGAGGGGTAGAAAAATAAGGAACGCTTCTGCAACCTAACTTTAGCGCTATATTTCCAGATTGCCTCTCACCACACACACGCCATACATACACTACATAAATGAATACACACACATTATTTCGCGTTGAATCCATCGACACCATAACCAATTAATATGGGTCGACACTTCTCCACATTTGTGGTTACTGCAAACCGCGTTTTACAAGCTACTGCTAGGTTCATTTGAAAAAAAGAGAGATATGGCAGACGGATGAAGATAACGAATAGAAGAACAAAAAGGAGGGCCATGGCGGACCGATGAAAATAACGAATAAAAGAGCAAAAAGGAGAGCTATGGCAGACGTATGAAGATAACGAATAGAAGAGCAAAAAGGAGGGCTATGGCAGACGAATGAAAATAACGAATAAAAGAGTAAAAAGGAGGGCTATGGGAGACGGATAAAAATAACGAATAAAAGAGTAAAAAGGAGAGCTATGGCAGAGAGATGAAAATAACGAATAAAAAAGCAAAAAGGATGGCTATGGCAAACGGATGAAAATAACAAATAAAAACATAAAGTAGGGCTATGAGAGACGGATGAAAATAACGAATAAACACAGTATGGCGATGGCAAACGAAGGAAAATAACGAATAAAAAAGTAGAAGAAGAGTTACAACAAACGGATGAAAATAACGAATAAAAAGGCAGAAAATGGCTAGGGCAGATGTTTGACTTTGTTCTTTTTTCTTCGTTATTTTCATCATTCTTCCCCATCCCTCTTTTTTTCTTTTTTCTTCGTTTTTTTTATCCGTCTGCCATAACCCTCCATTTTGTTTTGTTTTTATTAATTTATTTGTATCCGTCTGTCACATGCCTCCTTTTCGATTTTTTATTCTTTATTTTATCCGTCTGCCATAGCCACCTTTTGGCTTTTTTATTTGTCATCTATATCCGTCTGTCATACCCCTCTTTTTTGCTTTTTTATTCTTGATTTTCATCCATCCTCCATATCTTCTCCTTTTCGCTTTTTTATTCGTTATTTTCATTCCGTTGCCATAGCCCTCCTCTTTTACCCAGACACGCTATTGTAATGGCAATTAGCATTTGTGCGGACACGGCGCTCATCAACCGGGACGAAGGCGTTCAGAATTAAACGAAGATACAGAGAAAAATCAACGGAATGGCAGCTTAGGAGACATTTACATCAGTGCAGGGACGAGTGGCATACATTAAAGGGAAATGATGCCATCTGCTCTTAAGGTACGTGATTTGTGCCACGGAGTTGGAAAAAAAATCCATTAATGGTCAAACACAAGGATTATAATTATTAATTACTTTTATTTGTTTTGTTTTTTAAATAAACCTGAAAATATTTTAAATAAGTAGAAATTACTTGTTACTACTTTGCGAAGTAAACGCAATAAGAAAATAATAATGAAAATACGATAATTATGTCATATATTTAGAATTATTGATTCAATTAAGTAATAATCCATGATTGAGGTAAATAATAAACAAATCTTTTAACATACTGAAAAAGAAATTGTAAATTCATTCATCATAATTTGTCAATGAATAACCGTACGTGACTAAAGTATCTAGGAAAATTGTCTAATTTGTAAAAGCCTAAGGGAAGATACAAAGCTTACCGGAAGATACAAAAACTACCATGAAGTTATAAATCCTACGAGAAGATATAGAGCCTCGAGAATATATAAAGCCTACGAGAAGATACAAAGCCTACGAAAAGATACAAACTCTACCAGAAGGTACAAACCTACCAAGAAGCTATAAATCCTATGAGAAGATATAGAGCCTCCGAGAATATATAAAGCCTACGAGAAGATACAAATCCTAAGAGAAGATACAAAGTCTACCAGAAGATACAAAGCCTATAAGAAGATACAGAGCCTACGAGAAGAAATAAAGACCTTCCCTTGCAAAGAGGATCGGTCCCTGGTGCCGAGGGACTTGTCATCGATTGTCTTTTTTATCTTTATGTGAATTTCATTATTTGATACGAGACCGTGCCCAAGATTGTAACAGGGTGGGGAAATAGAATAACTAAGCAGTGTATGAATGCAAAAAGCATACAGAATCTGTGGTAAGGGTAATTTTAGTAATTTTTATAGTTCAAAACTGGTCATGGAATCTTAATAAGGACAAGTGAATTTGTCATGATTTTTAAAAAATAAGGACAAGTACATTTTTCAAGAATCTACAGTAATGACAGCTAAATTTGTCATGAAATTTTAATAAGGAGAAGTAAATTTATCATGAAATTTAATAAGGACAAATAAATTTGTCATGAAATCTTAATAAGAAGAAGTAAATTTGTCATTAAATTTAATAAGGAGAAGAAAATTTGTCACTAAATTTAATAAGGACAAGTAAATTTGTCATGAATTTTTAATAAGCACAGTTACATTTTTGTGCCCTTCGTTTATGTGTTTATTTAATAAAATCTTTAATTTCGTGCAAAAATCTCTCTAAAATACTTACAGAATCACCATAGCTGCGTTGAAACGATGTTCATGAATATTTTCGTGGAAAAAATATGCACTTAGAGCTTTTTGTATACACTTAGAGCGTTATGTATATATTCGCAGCTTTATTACTATATGCTCGTTTATATGAAGTTTGAAATAATTCAACACACACTTAATCCATGAATATATCAACTGTTTAATTTTCTTCTTTTAACGAAATTCCCACACTTTGTTTTCCCAGTAAAAAAAAAAATTCTGAGAAGAGATACAAAAAATTCTTGAATTTTTGAAATCCTCGAAGAATAAAAAATAAATTTCTTCAAAACACAAAAACTCTTTACATCAATTAACTGTAGAGTATTAACCCCGACCAGTGCTGGAGCTACTCTGACCACACACAGTTACAAGACATGTATACAACATGAATGGTGTTTCGCAGTGCCTCAAAACCCACTTCGAGTGCTAGAACTGGGGTAATGGGGGGAGAGGCTATACCACAATTTCTCCTCCCCACTTTATCAACTTATTATCGCTTCTACCCCCTTCCCACGAACCAATCCAACAGCGATACTAACTCCCCAATAGACGCTTCTAATTAATAGTGCAAATGGACATGTAGAGCACAAGCCTATGGGATTCTGCTCCCACACGACATTTGGTAGAGAAAGAAAATTAGTGAATGGATAATGTCTCTTTCATATATTCTCTCTTTTTCTCTTGATAATAAGATTCGTAGTCAAGTTAATTGGACGCTCCGCCCACATCCCGCGATTCGACGCTCTGATTGGCTACGAGGCGTGGGAGAAAGGTCAAAACAACCAATCACGGTTGATCTCTCCTCCAGAGGTATTTGCTAACTAAAGAAATTTGATTAATTGAAGCAAGTTTGAAGTTAATAATGTTTAACTTCGCTTTCATTAATTACTAAAAGTTTCTTAGAATGATTTTATAGAAAAACTACCATATTTCGATAATGGGATTTAATTAATATTTACTACGCCTCATAATACATACATTATTATTACATTGTATCTATTTTATGTAATCTGCTTTCGAGCTTTGACAGACACAAGTAGAATTTTGTTTACCTAAATTGTTCGTTTC